>OZ010787.1:341163387-341383387 GCA_963932465.1 Maratus speciosus | reverse complement strand
AAATTCGGAGCAGTTTTTGTTTCTGAATATTTTTTCTTTTGTTTATATCTTAAAAATGTTTGAATTATAGCACTTTGAATTTCTAGCATGGCTAACATTTTGAAACGATCTTGTATTTGTCACGCGATAACACACGTATTCGCCTATTTCGATGTAAGAAGGTATCAAATTCGATGTAATGAGGTATCAAAAAATTGGAAAATGAAAAAGATTTTTTTTATGTGTTTGGCCTTGATACAAAAATTCGGAGCAGTTTTTGTTTCTGAAAATTTGTTCTTTTGTTTATATCTTAAAAAATGTTTGAATTATAGCACTTTGAATTTCTAGCATGGCTAACATTTTGAAACGATCTTGTATTTGTCACGCGATAACACACGTATTCGCCTATTTCGATGTAAGAAGGCATGTGGATAGTACACATCAATACCTCGACCAAGTTTGATGGCCAGATTCATCAGCAATCTTGTTTCAAAATGGCGGCCATTAAATAAAATATATATATATATATTTAAAGTGAGGTGGAAAAAAATTAGAAATTGAAAAAGGGTTCTTTCTTAAGTATTTGACCTTGATATAAGGATTCAGGAGCATTTTTTGTTTGTCTTTACCTTAAAAAATGGCTCAGATATAGCAGTTTCAATTTCTATTGTGGGTGACATTTTGAAAAATCGGATTTTTTGCATGCGACAGCACTCGTATATATCAACCGATTCCGATGTGAGTGAGCATGTGCACAGCAATTACTAAGATCTCGACCAAGTTCACTGGTTAGCCTCATCCACCATGTTGTCTTAAAATGGCAGGCACTTTAAGAAATCGCCGAATTTGGCAGCCAAATATAAGTTACTTTAAAGAAAAGCAGCTTGGATAAAGCTGACTAATTTCGCGAAATTCTCATTCATTATATTGATAAAAATTAGTATTGAATCTCCTATATTCGGTTTCCACTAAATTGAGCTTCGTGTGTTTGAATGATATAAGTTGGCTTTTTTAAAATAAGGAATATGAAAGCTACCTCTTCCTCCCGGCACTGGCCGGAAGGACTTTTGAATTTCTAGCGTGGCCGACATTTTGAAACGTCCTGAAATTTGTCACGTGATAAAAGGCGTATTTATGAACCGATTTGGATGTAACTTCGTTTATACATAGTACATACCAATGTCTCGACCGAGTTCGTTGACCAGCTTCATCCGCCATATTGTTTAAAAATGGCGGCCATTTAAATTTTTAAGAAAAACTTAAATTTGAAATGTGGTACCAAAAAATTGAAAATTGAAAAAATATTTTTCTCTTATGTGTTTGACCTTGATAAAAAGATTCGGGAGCAGTTTTTGTTTCGTCTATATCTTAAAAAATGGCTGAGTTATAGCATTTTGAATTTCTAGTGTGGCTGACAATTTGAAACGTCCTGATTTTTGTCACGTGATAACAGACGTATTAATGAACCGATTTGGATGTACCTTGGTGTGTACATAGTACATACAAATATCTCGACCGAGTTCGTTGGCCAGCTTCATCCGCCATCTTGTTACAAAATGGCGGCTATTTAAAGTAATTTTAAAATTTTAAAATTTAAAATAAGATACCAAAAAATTGGAAAATGACAAAGATTTTATTCGTATGTGTTTGACCGTAATACAAAGATTCCGGAACAGGTTTTGTTTTGTCTATATCTAAAAAAATGGCTGAGTTATAGCATTTTGAATTTCTATTGTGGCTGGCATTTTAAAACGACCTGGTTTTTGTCACGCGATAACAGGCGTATTTATGAACCGATTTGGATGTAACTTGGTCTGTACATAGTTCATACCAATGTCTCGACCGAGTTCGTTGGCCAGCTTCATTCGCCATCTTGTTTCAAAAGGGTTGCCATTAAAAAAATGTAATTTAAAATTTAAAATAATGTATTAAAAAATTGGAAAATGAAAACATTTTTTTTATGTGTTTGGCCTTGATACAAAGCTTCTGGAGCAGTTTTTGTTTCTGAAAATTTGTTCTTTTGTTTATATCTTAAAAAATGGTTGAATAATAGCACATTGAATTTCTAGCATGGCTAACATTTTGAAACGATCTTGTATTTGTCACGCGATAACACACGTATTCGCCTATTTCGATGGAAGAAGGCATATGGATAATATACATCAATATCTCGACCAAGTTCGCTGGCCAGCTTCATCAGCCATCTTGTTTGAAAATGGTGGCCATTAAATAAAAAAAAAAAATTATATTTCAAGTGAGGTGCAAAAAAATTAGAAATTGAAAAAGGTTTCTTTCTTAAGTATTTGACGTTGATATAAGGATTCAGGAGCATTTTTTGTTTGTCTTTATCTTAAAAAATGGCTCAGATATAGCAGTTTCAATTTCTAATGTGGGGGATATTTTGAAAAATCTGATTTTTTGCCTGCGACAGCACTCGTATATATTAACCGATTCCGATGTGAGTGAGCATGTGCACAGCAATTACTAAGGTCTCGACCAAGTTCACTGGTTACCCTCATCCACCATGTTGTCTTAAAATGGCAGGCCCTTTAAAAAATCTACGAATTTGGCAGCCAAATATAAGTTACTTTAAATAAAAGCAGCTTGGATAAAGCTGACTAATTTCGCAAAATTCTCATACATAATTATTTAGTATTGAAAAAAAGATGATTGAATCTCCTATATTCTATATTCAGTTTCCTCTAAATTGAGCTTCGTGTGTTTGAATAATATAAGTTGGCTTTTTTAAGATAAGGAATATGAAAGCTACCTCTTCCTCCCGGCACTGGCCGGAAGGACTTTTTTAAATAACATTTTAACGTATTAAAACCTTAATCACCTGTACCTATAAAATTAAATTACGAGAACGAATCTACGTTTGCAAATGAACTAGGCACACAGTACTTAATATAATATTATTATCATTAAATAATTAAATGCATTGAATTTTAATACAACAGTTAAAAAAGAACTTAAAAAACATAAGTCAGTCTTACGGTCTGGTTGCGGAAAAAAAATATTTAGCTGCTTTATCCCAAAACATTTTTGAGGAACGAATTAAAATAAAATTTCGGGATTATATATTTATTAATGAGGTCTTGAATATCTTTTTGCATTGTCAGGTAAGGGAATTTTACAGGAACAGGCCCGAACTAGCGCAACAGAATTCAAATCCTCTTGAGGTCGTGTATTCTTCTTATTGCACACGTGCACTTTCTTGAAATTTTCATTTCTGTAGGATATTTCATAGAAAAGTATACGAGAGAAATCTCCTTCGACACGGAGCATCTTGATTTCTTGCCATTTCATATTAATTTTAATTATATCCACGCTGAAGTTGTTACCCCATTTTTTTGCAGCAAGTTTGTGTCATAAAAATTCTCGAATGTGAGCTCATTAACATGGTAAGGTGGTCCTCTCTTTTTCGCAATCTGGTATCAACATGACGTATTGCTCTGATACGTATATTGGCGAGAATTTTACATTCTTTGTAATATGCTTTTTTATGATACTATGCACATTATCACCCTCGTTTTGAGAATGCCCGTGTATTAGAAATTGTGTGTTATATTTCAGATTCCGAAGCACTGTACTATGTATGCATATGCAGCAAGCAAATACTTATTTGTTATAATACTTACTTCTCTGTTTCCCACAACAATTTTCTGAGTACAATATTACATCAACGTCAGTGTTTTGCGCTGTTTTCACCAGCGATTTAAGATATCTAATCACACTACTTCCGATTTCGACTGCACCATATTTACCGTCTGTTTAATTCCAGAAGTAACATTCCACATTCTTTGCGCGCAAACCACTTATGGTAAAATTATAACTTTTCTTTATGAGAGAGTTCTTTTTCTCTCTGGTGGGTGTTACAAGACTGTTTTGTCGAACCAAGTGACAAAACAATGTTTCGATTTCATGTGCCGGACATATTTAAGATTTTAAAAAGTTTTGAAAAAATGTTATTTTCTTAATAATAAAAAGACACTTAAGTTCCAATGCTAAATTTCGAGGGAATCGCCTGCCTCGAAAAGAATACAATCGAATCAAAGAATATAAAAAGCATAGGATAAAGCATAAAGAAATTTCACAAACACAGGAAAATTTCGGAAGATTGTTAGTTGTTTCCCCTTGTCGCTAGTGACGCATCTTAACTGTGTCATTACAGATTTTGTTGTAAATGTCTTATCTTGAATGTTTATCTATGCCGTGAACACATCCATAGAATCTCCCATTTCAAACGAAGTGACGTATTCGAATGAATGGAACGGCAATTAATCAATATATTCCTTGAAGTTGGCTGCAGGATTGCAGACAGAAAGTACTTGGAAATTGAAATAAAATGTATATTTTAAACTTGAAACATGTGCATTATTGTTATCTGTTACCTTTTAAGTAAACGAAAACTTTTAAAATTTCATATTGCGTAGCTACAACGAGTTTAACAAAAACAGCACTCCGACTTTTTTTACTGTAGTGTTACATTTCTTCGTTCGCAACATCAAAATAGACACATTTAGAGTTCCAACCAACAATTGTACCTAACTTGATCATCAAACATGTCACAATTCAAAATAGGAAACAGAACATATTTAAACATGAATAATCTAGACTGCCACAATTCGAAATCATTTGGAAGATCATCACCAATTGAATCATTAAAAACTCCATAACTCAAAATAATGCACTTTTGAACTCACGTTCGCGTATGAAGGTTAGATCAAAACTGAAGATGTGACACTTTTCTAGAATGGTCAGTGGCCATCTTGCAAAAATAGAAAACGACACAACTGCTATCTGGTGGCTGAATTTTCAATGCATTGTCTGGCAGTTTAGGTGATTAGTAGAGGCATAAAATCCAAGCCGAATGGCAGTCATAACTAAAAAAAGCCAATTTTTGAATTGTGACACTTTTGTAGCAAGGGTGCAATATGATTAACCATCACAAAAAAAAAAAAAAAAAAAAAAAAAAAAAAAAAAAAAATTCAAAATTTTAACTCAATAAATAAAAATTATTTTAAAATGTGCCGCAGACCCCCTTAAGATGTCAGTTAGTTATATAAGTACTGAACTTATCTTTTTTCAAAAGGATATATATATAGAGTTAAATGTTAATGATGCTTCTTTTATTATTATCTAGCTGTATTATAGTAATTTTTCTGTGTTTGCGTTCAGGTGTTAAGCAAATGTTGCACTGACTTAATACTGTATCAAGATTGTTTTTTTCTCCTTCGCGTGCAGGTGTTTTGTGGTCAGTTCCACACAACTTGTACTCTGTTTAAAGAAAAGTTCTTTTTGGTTTATTATAAATATGGACTGCTCTTCAACTAGATTGTTACTGCTGAATACAGGATTTATCTGTGTACTTCATTTTGAGTATTCTCAAATTAATGTAAAGGCTTTGTGGTGGACCCCCCCCCCCCCTGTTTCGGTTTACCGTTCAAAAAAAAGTTTTTTTTTTATTTAATTGTGTCCTTTTTGTTAATTTTTTTCCTTTAGCCATAGTGGTTGGTTTAGCTTTACTTTACAAAAAATATCTTTATCAGTGTAGGTATTGCCTTCACTCATTCATCCATTTTTTTTTCTCCGTTGTCCTGGTGTATGTGGTAGTCACGACCTAAATACCTTGGTCTTTCTTTCCCTTATTCAGTTTTGTGCCTTGAGTTCGTTAGGATTCAAGCTAGGCATACCTTTTGTCCGGTAATCTTGGTTTTACCAGTTTTCGCCCACGTGAGTCGTTCCTCTTACAAGTCCTTTCGCAATCCTTGCGATCTACCGTTTTACCTACTTTGACTTTCACTTCGCATTTTCTGCGAGCCATGTTTGGCGTGACAGCGCGCGGAGGTTGACTGTTTCCGTTTCTCCAAGTGTTTTCATAGATACCTTGGCGCACGCTGTGGCGTTTTGCTTTTTTGAACTGGCAAACCTTGCCGTGCTGATAATCTTCGGGTCTCGCTAGAGTCAGGTAGAGAGGATCTTACAGTGTCACAAAGATGTTGTCGCCCTTTTTTTTTTTTTTTTTTTTTGAGAAGCCCCACCAGTGGCCGAGAGGTTCTGTTCTCGAAGCTGGTAGACGGGAGGTGCTGGGTTCGAACCCAATCGCACCTGTCCGCCTAATCGTTCGGAGTTTTCGTGGTTTTCTTCGAACCTTGGATTTCCAAGTGTAAATACGGGTTAGGTTTCCTTAGAAAGACCCCCACCGCTTCGGGCCTATATCCCTCGTGTTGATAATTGGCCTTCATAAACACAACCAACCAACCAACCAATTTTGAGAAAGCATTTGGGATGCCGCTTCCATATACAGGATGTTTATTGACCGTAAAGATGCAGATAAGAAAAGGTTCTATGTTAATTTTCGTTACCTTTATTATTCAAATGTTTTTTATAACACCTTACCAAGTTCATTGCCAAAATAGTTTATATTTCTGGTATTCTATCATTTTTCTTTATGTTGACTAGACCGTATGTCGACAGAGTTAGATTTAAGGAATAGTGATACAGTTATACTTAGATGTTAGCTTCCCCTTCGAATTAGCTCCACCAGAATGCTTAAAGATTTGATGGATTATTTTGGAAAAATACAATAAACTCTAATGTTCGAACGAACTACCTGTTTTCTATCACTTTATATGTCACAGTTACTACATTATCGGTTCATGGAAGTAAAACTTCCTAGTTACCTGGTTTATTTTACTAAGTATTTATTTTTCAAAAAAGACAACGCACAGTTCCAATTACCACTATACGACAAGTCCATTAGATTTCTGTAAAGAAATATCCTTACAGGTTGGATTCAGGTGTCATAAATTTTAATTAAAGTATTTTAAAGTAAAGTTGACAAATGTTTTAATTTTTTAGGACTTAAAAAAAAAGTCAGGGCCAAAATGGTTTAAACTTAAATTAGGGACTACTTTTCCGAATGAATAATTTGTGATAAACAATAAAAAATACTAGTATGTTTTTATATCTGTTAAATCCTGTTGTAATACGATATTTTTCAAACGTCTTAAAAAATTCTTCCATCGACTTTTGTCATATGCAAAGAACGCGAAATAACTACATTCGTTAGGTTTCAGAAGCTAACATATTCGTTAAATTTCAGTAAAACCTAACTTCTGTGATTTGGTTAGTTACTTTTAATTTTATTAGCGTAAAAGGGATTTTTACACCGAACTGAAAAAAAATTCAGGGCCGAAAGTGTTAAAGGGCATTGTGTCAATCGCGCTTCAAAGTCGCAAAGTTGCAACGTCGCCATTTTTCTAGATAGGTTTGTAATTAATATCTTTATTAATTACAGACAATTTTTTTCAAAAATCCTTAACACTTCTTGGGCGATTGCTCGTCGATAGGTACCTCAACTTCCCCGCTGATCGCCCGCAAATCGAAATTTGTGTGTAACGGAAAAATGCGATTTCTCAAAAGCTATGAGACCTTATGATAATAGCTATAGTTTCCCTGCAAGGTTAAAATAAACTCCTACTGCCCCTAGTTTTTTCATAATTTTAGTTTCAGAAGATTCGGAAATAAATGGGGTGTGGGGGGGGGAGGTATTTTTGCAGTACATTTTCGACGATATCTCAGAAAATATAATACCTAAAATGAAAGAAAATATAATTTTGAGTTCGTTGTTACGTGATCTTTCGAATGATACCCTATACGAGATACAAAAAGAAAAATTAACGTAATTAGCCCCCCCCCCACCCCTAAATTTTCGCTAAAACTGATTGTGAATGGCTAATATACTATAAATATGTGAGTCAATAGCCTTTATACCTCTCCCAAGTTTGAACTTTCCACATTGCATAGTTTCCGAGAAAAACGGCTGTGACAGACGGACAGGCAGACACGTGAGTGATATTGTAATAGCTACGTTTTTACTTTTAATTACAACCTAAAGAAGACAAAAAAAATCTATCTTTTATTATGTTTTGTACGCAAGAAATGGCGGAGCTACTTCTATTAGAGTCCAAGTAAAAGTCGTTTGAATGTTTCGGGCCTTATATTTATTTTAGACTAAAATTTAGGGGCTTCAATAAAAAAAGCCGACAAAGTCTGCTTTTATTATAACTATGCATACTCGTATAAAATTTGGGCGGTTTGAGCAAATGAGATCCGAAGTTCAAAACTTATTAATGTGTCAGGCTCTCATATTGTAACTATACTAAAATTAAGAAGCTTAGACAGTGAAGTGTTGGAACAAGAGAGTGGTTGAGAGGTGAGGGTGAGATGAGGCTCAAATAAAAAACCGACAAAGTTACCTCTTAAAATGATTATGCATGCGGGCGAATTTCGTTAATTAGAGACCAAGATTGAGGCGTGTCGATGGCTTGTGCCTGCTATTGAAATCATAATAAATTTTGGAGGTCGTGGATTAACGAAAAATAGACAAAGTAAAACTATTCAACGATTGAAGAAATTTTCGTTCACTCCATTTCATTTTACCACATCTATCAGGTACTCTTCTAAGACTGAAGTTGAAGTAGAAAGTTATTCCATTTACAAAAATTCCGCTTCTTCTCTTTGACCCTCCTCCCCCAACCAACGTGACCCTCTTGTAAAATAAAAAAAGGGTTGTCTGTATAAACTTTGCATTCTTATTTCTTTTTCCAATCCAAATTTACAAGCAAATAAAGATTTCTGTTATACATTTTCGGGATAGTTTGAACTTGTAACAAATTTTGAAGTACTCAAAATTATTTAAAAATTCTTTTAATCTTATAGACGTAAAAGGATCTTTCGTATCTACGTGCTGAAAAAAATGTTGAAATTTTGACATTTGAATGAACATGAAGGACGAATTTTTTCTTCCATAGAATAACATGTGAATCCATATTTTTTCTCTACCACGAGATAAGTGAGTGAAACTATCGTTTACGGAAGGGGGGAATAAACAAGAACAAAAGAACATGCCTCAGGCATAGATTAGGAAACATTTGCCAGTACTAACGGAATATTATTAATAAGCTTCATTTTTTTCATACAATGAAATGGGATATCTAAACAAGCAATTTAAAAATGAAATGGGATATCTAAACAAGCAATTTAAATAACACATAGCTCAGTAAAAACACATTTGATGTCCGTATGCGGTAATGATTTCGTGAAGCCCTGTATATGAATAGAATTTATACACACAATGTAATACACTAAAAATTAGATAAGATTAAAAATGTATGCCACAGTGGAAAACGCACTTCCAGCAATTAATGACGATAGTCCTGTAACCGATTTCTTTTGTGCGTCTCTATAAATGACCGACAAATGCTACGCACTTCATAACCTATAAAAAACATTGTAGTGCACCTTAGTGATTAGTTTTATGATGTTTGAACTGTCATAACATCATTAAAGTGCATCTCAAACAATTTTTGCTCATAGGTCATAACGTATTGGAATTTTTTAAAGCGTCCCTGTAAACGAACCACGAGTGCTACTTCTATGCTCTTGAGAAAGCCTTTTGTAGCCTACCTCAGTGACGCATATTTATCTCATTATGTTTGAAATATCATAAAAACAACAAAATGCAGCGCAAACGATTTTTTCCCCCATAGACCACTATGTTACGGGAATCCTTTGTGTGTTCTTGTAAACGAACTATATATGCTACACTCTTAATTTTGAGTACTGATCATTCTATAGTAAAACACAACATATAAAAGTCATATGGCAATCCAAGTATATTTACGCGTGTAAGAGGGAACAGACAGACGGACAGATAGATAGAAAAACCGAACTCATAAACATTTTTTAAATATATTGGAAATTATTAAAAATGCCGATTGCTCAATGTCATCCGTAACGTATATGGCCACGTCCCATGATTACGGACGAAACGCGCCCGGGAGCAATGACGAAACCGAAACTGGAGCTGAAACAGAAGATCACGAAAAGTGTGACAATAAGACAGAATCATCATAATGATATAATTTCCCTTTTTAAGAAGTCTACATCATTTCTATCATAGCTTTTCTACAGTACGCTTTTACTGAAATATTTCTTTTTGTTAGTGATTGAAATGATATTTGTTGTGAAAGGTGTTTGAATATTCTGAGCTTTAAAAGATTTCATTCAACTCCTCTCCATAGAGAGTACAAGTTTCGCGTATGAGTATCAGAAGGGTCGCTTACTAAAACTTTTAAGCGCACCATTTCAGGAAAATCGTGTGCTACTGGAAACTGTAGTGATATTTCTTACGAAAATATTTTCATGAAGGCGAATAACTGGTGTATGAAAATAAAAATGCATATTATTTTTTTAATTTTCTGGTATTAAACTTTTTTTAGGTGTAGAGGATATTTTAAGAGTTCCTGAAATGTCGGTTAAATTTATTTAAATTTCATTAAAAGCTTTAAAAAATGGGATAATCATTTTTCACGTATGTAAGTTTGAAGTAAGTTATAAAAATAATTAATGAATTGAACGCTACAATAATTAATAATATTAGCACAAAAATTTTTAATGTCACATTTTTTAAAACGAAACATTTATCTATACTAATAAAATAAAGTTTCACTCTGCCTATGTGTGTGTCTGTGTGCGATGACTAGCAAAATCTACAGGACGTACGAGTCTGAAAATTTTGTGAGGCTAGCCCAAAGTGTCTCCTGATGCACACGAGACTCAGAATTTTAAATTTCTGATAATTAGTTGAGTTATTAATTAAACATAGTAACTCGCTCTCATCAAAAAGTCATCATTTTGATCCCCGGCCAAGGAAAGCACTTGCGCATGCGCACAAACCCATTTACGCATCGGGAGCTAGCACAGTAAGGTAAGCTGGGATAACTGGACCCACGAGGTATTTGGGCCATAGGCTATTTTGTAAAAAACCGTTGATGTTTTTTAATTTTTAGCTTTTGTCAACATTGCATCCCCATCTCTACTTCTTAAAACAACGTGTGTCAACTCAATCATGATTCTGCCTTTGCTGTGATAGGTTGCCGAAGATTTAGGTTTCTTTTTTTAAGAACAACGTCCATTTGGTTGGACTTCCTCGGCTTTTTATTAAAATACGGCAAGTACTTTTATTAAACAGTCTTTTTATTTAAAGATTAGACACATAAATGCATTAATATTATTGGGTATCTATACATATTTACTTCATGTTTCAAATGTAAGGCCAGTATTTCAGTTACCCCATAAATTTTTGAAGAATGGGGTAACTGGGACATGTATCAGGGGTAAATGGACCGTATGGGATCCAGTTACCCCAACAGTTATATCTTTTTGAGTTTCTCTAACTACGGGAAATTAATTTCTCCATTTTTTTTTTTTTTTTTTTTTTTTTTTTTTTTTGCTTGCAATAACGAAAATTACATAATACATAATTATAATTGCATAATAAAATTAAAAAAAAGCATGTTGGGGTATCAAACCAAATTTTTTAAGTGTGATAGCTATAGTCCGAAATTTTACGATACAGATGAATAGGCATACATAAGGCAAAGTGAGATTATTAGAAAATTATCGAAACGAATGAAAAATAGTTCTGTTCGATAAAAATATGGTTACATTCTCCACAGGTTTATTGGACTTATCGAACTTCCATTGTGGTAAATAAAAAAAGAGAATGGGATACTTAAGTACTTACGTAGCCGTTTGTTCATAGATTTATCTTGTTATTTTTTTTACTTAAAATACACATGTAACTTTTATACTTATTACGTATACTAAAGTACATGAGTACTTACTTAATTTTTATGTTTTTTGTATAAATAAATCTGATATTTCACTTTCAGTGCTTTTTTAGACACATTGACAGTAAAGGTTTCCCTTACAACGCCCTTTGTTGATGTATAATGTACATGATCTGCCTGGTTTAAGTATTTTTAGTTGGTTACACTTTTTAAACAGGGCCCAATATTAAAAAAAAAATGCGTGTGGAACATAAGCCCTCCTGGTCCACTTGACCCATTTTTATGGGGCAACTGGACCCATGAGGAAAGAAAGGTGATATATATATATATATTTAAATATTAAAATGTAATTTTGAACCTTTCTGTCTGATAGAGGGAACCTAATTGAACACATTTTCAAAATTTCAGACTTTAATTCAAATAAATATTAGCCTTTTGAAGCTGAATTGCCAGAATCTCCAGAGTCACATTTTAAATCATGGCTCAGTTGCCCCACGGAACCTTAACGTTTTTCGATTTTCTTTCTGTTTCTTGATTGTTTTGTTTTAATCAAAATCGACCAAACCGCTCGGTACAGTTATAATTGAAAAACATATTCCGAAAGATCACACTCTTATGTTTCAAATGCCACAATCAATTCGAAAAAAATGTTGCAGTTAACCCTTTGAAAACTAAAATCAATAAGGGTCATTTTTCCGAAAAACTTTTTCTCCCTTATTGCAATGCCCCTAGGAGGCACAATTTTAGAGGTAACGGCAAATCAAAAATATGTTCTTAAAGCTGAAATTTTCTTCTAATGTGCGTAATCGGTTTTAAAATATATGAATTTTAACCTTTTCAAATACACCGGCAAACGCAGCTACTTCGCGCCTCACGTAGACGATATTTTTCTAACGCTAAAAATAACTAAACGTTCGCATTTTAACACAATCTTTTTAGAGCATCTAAACAAAACAGATTTACACCACCTACAAAAATTTTTAAACGTTCTGATGGGTAGAAACATGTTCTATAAAATAAAATGTGGGAAAATTTCGACGAAATCAGTAAAAATCTGAATATTTCGTCGCGGTTTCGCTCGCTTTCGGTATGCATAGACTCCAAAAATCAAATTACGCAGAAAATAAAATACCATACAGCATATACTTTCAATTCAATATTTTTTAGCGATTTTTTCAATTAAAACTATAAATTCAGACAAAATGGAGTTAAAGATATAAAATCATACAAATTCGAGGTTCATTTAATGGTCATTCATCACAGGCCTGGGCAATGCCGGGTGGGTCAGCTAGTCAAAATATTTTTCATAAAAATTAGCTTTACTTGAACACCAATCACTTTCCTATGCACATAAGCCTTTATATTGTGTAAACCCGATTCTTCTCGTTATCGGAATCATTTATTTTTTACATGTATGTTTACAAAAATAATTTCTATAGAATAATTTTTTTTTAACAAAAAGTAGTTTTGAATGAAAATATTGTTTTGATAGCACACACAGTTTTAACAAATTTTTCTTTCATAAATTTATGAAATTTGTTATATGACAAAGAAGCTGAATCATCCTAAAGGGTGCGTTTTCCTCGACTGATTTATGAATGTTGCCTCCACAGGTTGTCATTTAATACACTGAAGCCCATTTTATGATACCAATTTTTCATCCACAACTTATGTTGGGATCATTATGAGGAGCAATATAAAAGAAGTAGGTCTACGAGTTTAATATGTATGTTGGATGTCGAGGACGTGACTGAAGGTAATGTAAATATCGATCGAAAAAAATCTAAATACTCTTTCTTTTTGAGGTATGATATTTTTCCTAGCTACAAATTGGAGTTATATATATTTTTTATATTTTTTTTTTACGATTTCATAGAGAAAGAAGTTTGAAAAGCTTTTCTTAGAATAAAAAAAAAAATCCCAGTATTTTGGAGAAAAAATACCGAAAGATAAATTTCCTGCGCAAAATTAGCATCAAATTTATGACTTGGAACTTGTAAAATTTTAATGGAATTAAATTGTTGTAAACTTACATGAAAATAATTTTTTGTTAGGACATCATTAATGAGAAGCTAAATAACTAGTGTCCGACCGAAACATGTTTTTCAGGCCGAAACCGAATTTCGGCCACTTATAATACAGTTTCGGCGCAAAACGAAACTCTTTCAAATGGAAATTCAAATGACTGCATACAGACATGAAAAGAATCATTAATTAATAATTCACAAAACCTGTCTACAGACACAATAAATTTATGCATAACATGCAGATGTGCAAATGTTTGTTCGCAGAAAAATCAAAAACGTTATTCAGTAATTATTTTTTAAAGTTATATAACAAAAAGGAAAAAAAAATCTCCGGCATTTAATCATTATTAACTTTATAGTTAATCACTTTGCAAAAAAAAAAAAAAAAAAAAAAAAAAAAAAAATTCAGTGTGTTTAACTTTTAGCATTTAACTTGACCAAAAAGAAATTTTTATAGTGAGGATGCTTCAGCGAATGATAGCAGATATACGTTCTTAGAAAGAGGGAAAAAAAAGCAGAGAGAGAGTGAAAAGAAAAAACCCCGATCGTTATTTTCAATTATTATTAGTTCAACAGAAATGTAAAAACATAGGTATATATTTAAATACTTTTTTATAATATAAGTGATAAATATATTTAATTTGTTACCGATGTTTCAACTAATTTTAATACAGTAATCGGTCACTTATCCGCGACTGAAAGGATTTAAAATAACACTGGCAAATAACTGATAGCAACGCATTAAAGAAAGACTCCTGTGCCTTATTTTTCTTAAAAACATATAAATAATATTAAAAGAAAAGAAAAGCGCCCAGTTAAACTGAAGGCATTGAGCTCGCAGGCTATTCACACTAATTGTATATTATACTCTTATTTCAAAGAATAATGTCCCTCGAAAAATAAAGAAATCATCAAAAAAAAAATCATTTAGCTAAATTAAGGAGGGGGATTAGTTCCCCCATTTCCACCTTTATACCTAACCAATGAACCCCCAAATCTAATCAGGGATGCGCCTTATCAGAATAAACCGGTATACCAAATTTGAAGCAAATCGGATAATTCTGCATGAAAAACCCATTTATCTAAATTAAGGGGATTAGCCCCACGTTCCTCCCTTTATATTGAACCAATAAACAACCAAAACTAATCAGGGAAGCGCCTTATCAAAATGAACCTATATCCAAAATTTCAAGGAAATTGGATATTTCTATCAAGAGTTATCGCGTTACGTACATACAGAACCTGTGGGCACATTAGCTCTCACACGGCTGCCACAGGCGAATATTTTTCAATTCTGCCTCGCACCAGTTTCTCAAAACAGAAATCTTTTACGGTTTGCCAACATTTGTAAGAGAAATATACTACAAAATGTATTTTTTCTTTTTTTAAATAATGGTGCGAATAGAATAGAAAAAGTCCTTCCGGCCATTGCCGGGAGGAGGAGGTACCTTTCATACTCCTTATTTTTAAAAAACAAGCTTATATTATTCGAACCCACGAAGCTCAATTTAGTGAAAATCGATTATAGAAGATTCAATACTAATTTTTATCAATACTAAATCATTATGAATGAGAATTTCGCGAAATTAGTCAGCTTTATCCAAGCTGCTTTTATTTAAAATAACTTATATTTGGTTGCCAAATTCGGCGATATCTTGAAATTCTTGCCATTTTAAGACAACATGGTGGATGAGGCTAACGAGTGAACGTGGTCGAGATCTTAGTAATTTCTGTGCACAGGCTCACTCACATCGGAATCAGTTGATATATACAAGTGCTGTCGCAGGCAAAAAATAAGATTTTTCAAAATGTCAACCACATTAGAAATTGAAACTGCTATATCTGAGTCATTTTTTAAGATAAAGACAAAACAAAAAATGCTCCGGAATCCTTATATCATGGTCAAATACTTAAGAAAGAAACAATCTTTTCAAAACTTTTTAAAAGAACAAACCTTTTTCAATTTCTAATTTTTTTTGCACCTCACTTTAAATATATTTTTTAAATTAATTTAATGGCCTCTATTTTGAAACAAGATGGCTGATGAAGCTGGCCAGCGAACTTTGTCGAGACAATATGATATACTATCCACATGCCTTCTTACATCGATATAGGTAAATAAATACGCGTGTTATCACGTGACAAATATCAGATCATTTCAAAATGTCAGCCATGCTAGAAATTCAAAGTGCTATAATTCAACCATTTTTAAAGGTACATACGAACAAAATCTGCTCCGGAATCTTTGTATCAAGGTCAAACACATAAAAAAAATCTTTTTCATTTTTTTCATAGCTCATTTTAAATTTTAAATTTTTTTTTTTTTAATGACAGCCCTTTTGAAACAAGACAGCGAATGAAGTTGGCCAACGAACTCGATCGAGACATTGGTATGCACTGCGCACACACCAAGTTACATCCAAATCGGCTCATAAATACGTCTGTTATCGCGTGACAAAAATCAGGTCGTTTCAAAATGTCAGCCACAATAGAAATTCAAAATGCTATAACTCAGCCATTTTTTTAGATATAGACGAAACAAAAACTGTTCCGAAATCTTTGTATTAAGGTCAAACACATACAAAAATATCTTTTTCATTTTCCAATTTTTTGGTACCTCATTTTAAATTTCAAATTAAAAAAAAATTAAATGGTCGCCATTTTGAAACAAGATGGCGGATTAAGCTGGCGAACGAACTCGGTCGAGACATTGGTACGTATTATGTATACACCAAGGTACATTCAAATCGGTTCATAAATACGCCCGTTATCACGTGACAAAAATCAGGACGTTTCAAAATGTCAGCCACGCTAGAAATTCAAAGTACTATAACTCAGCCATTTTTTAAGATATAGACGAAACAAAAACTGCTCAGGAATCTTTGCATCAAGGTCAAACGCATAAGAAACAAATATTTTTGAATTTTCAATTTTTTAATACCACATTTCAAATTTTAAATTAAAAAAAATTAAATGGCCGCCATTTTGAAACAAGATGGCGGATGAAGCTGGCAAACGAACTTGGTCGAGGCATTGGTATGCACTATGTATACACGAAGTTACATCCAAATCGGTTCATAAATACGAGAGTTACAGTGTGACAAAGATCAGATATATATATATATATATATATAAGGAGATATATATGAGGACGTGAGTTTCAAAACTCGCCTTATCCAAAAAATCAAATTTTGGGAAATCGCGAAAAACCTGTAACTGCGACCCCGTGCATCGAATGCCTCCAATTTTTTGTATACTTATAGCTAGTTGCTCTGTGATATCATTGTGTTAAGTTGGAAAATCTACTTTAATTCATTTAATTAATTAATTGAAAAAAGTTTTGGATAAGAAGAGTTTTGTTGCCAACCTATGGATAAGAAGAGATTTGTTGCCAGTCTCTATCATACTTGCTGAAAGAAATTAATAGTTTGTATTTTTGGTCATCGGATGATAATATTTTGGATTAAAAAATAAACTTTACAGGAGCAATAAGTATGATTAAAATTTAGTAATACATTTTATTATACAAAAGCAAACTTATCAATAATCAAATAAAACTTACCATAAATAGCTTATAATTAAAATAACTTTTTTATAAAAAGAATTTAATTTAACATAATCTATATAACATATAATATTATATATATACACATTTCCTTCTGTTCTGGTTCCTTAGAAATAATATTTTTATAGAAAGTAAGCACTTCCATTTCTGACCAGTTTTCATCAAAATGTTTTTTTAACAATCTGTGGACATCCTTAAGTTTCTCTTGCTTCACGGGGACTCCCTCTCCCTTCTTTTTAAGAAGAAAGTTTAGTTTTAGATGCCTCTAGCAAAACTTTTACACTCTGAATTTTGATATTCCAAGAATCTTCCGAAATACACTTCCACAAATTTGAAGATGGCCATGGCTCTTAGTCTTTATATAGTACCTTATCGTAATACCTTTGAAAGGCCCGGAAATGCCTTAGGTTTATGCCTGAGAATAAAAATTAAATCTTTTAACATCTTCTGACAGTAAGAAATATAGAAAACGATTCCCCATTTTTAACTTACATTTTAATCTTCTTTTGCGTGTATTCTTTACTAGCCCATGTGTTCGTATTTCTTTTTCTATTCTTCACCCTTCCACTACAAAATGCAAGAGTTTATTCACTGCCCATTACACATAAGACATGCTGTAAAACTTATTTAATTAGTTTGTATGAATAGAACAGGTAAAATCTTTAAACGAAAAATAGCAACAGGTCACAGAGAAATGAAGGAAAATTACTGTAATAGTAGCTGATAAGCTACCCGTTCGTTGGTCTTACGCATGCCCAAGGATAAAGCTAGTTTTGTTGCCAACTCCCTAGTGGATAAGGCGAGTTTTGAAACCAAACCAATATTTTAAGAGCCCAAAAATAAAGGATAAAAATATTTTTCTTTACAGATTATAGTGTTTTTTCTGTGCAGGTTTACCAATAGAATAGATTGGTAGAGAAAACTCGATTTTTTAAATTTTGGATAAGGCGAGTTTTGAAATTCACGTCCTCATACATATATATATATATATATATATATATCAACTTTTGAACGGAGGGTGGTTTCGGGGTCTGGGGGTCATGATCGATGAAAATATACCAACATTTTTTGAAATCGCTTTCCTCCGAACGGCTGCAATAGGTAGCTTTTTGTAATGAAAGCTACCTTAAATGGTCGCCTGTGGCAGCCCAGCTCTCAGGCTTTGATAGACTGTGAGCTAAAAAAAATTGAAATGAATGTGTTTAGAATATTAAATTATGCATAATAAGTCATATCTCATTGTTGATAAGAGATTTATAGTATCTCGGAAAACTAACATTTATCTATGAATTTGAATTGTTTAAGTTATTAAAAGTATATATTAAATTATATTATATGCATTATTCTGAAGAAATATTACTTGTTGTACTTAACAAAGCCAACTAATCTTGTTGTACTTAACAAAGCCAACTAATCTTGTTGTACTTAACAAAGCCAACTAAAAATGTAGTAGGTAGATTGGTTGACGGAGGTGTTTGTTTGTAAACATGCCTTTTTTTTATTGCAGCCTGCGCAGCGTTTTGCCTCTTCAAACGCTGATACACTAATGACAGTATCACTTTCATTTGGGTGATTCTTATAACTCACTCAGATTACTGTTCAAAAGAAGTGAAGTCGCATTTTATTAAGATTTTTTATCAATCATAAATCAATGCAAACAGTGATTATAATAAGGGCATAGGCACAGGCAAAGGGGCATGTGCTCCCTTTATAATTTTCATTTGCCCAATTGTAAATATAAAATAAATAATAGGGCTCTACCCCTTCATAATTTCCATTGATTTTAGCGAACTCCTTGATGAACTCTGCCCGTCCTCTTGAAAAGTTTTAATGTCGGCGCCTCTGAATAAGTGATTCATTTATAAACTGTAATCAAGAAGTTGGTAAATAAAACAGGGCTTTCTTTTACTTTTTAATAATATTATAACCATCTGTAGCTTTATTAGGACACGAAAAGGTTTATAAAGTTATACAATATATAAAGCTTCTTTGAAAGAAAATTATTCTGTCTTCTTGCAGAAATAAAGGGAAGTATCAAAAGGACTATGAAGCAAATAATAATAATAATAATATATTCCAACCAATTTTTTGGCATTTAGATTCGGAGCAACTTCGTCAGTATACTTTAGCCATACGTATAATTTTTTATTTTATTATGAGCTTACTAATAATAATAATATCTGTTCGTAGAAAGAATAAACAGTTTTTGTTATTGCCGATTGCTGCATTTTACTCAATTTTGTTCGAATCGTGAAACAAAGATAATTTGCATGAAAAATGCCCGAAGACATTATGGGCTGTGTATGGCTTCTTCTATAGGCATGTTCTTATAATATCCGCCTACAATTTTCGTATGCATCGAACGTTCGGCGGCGTTTTCGACCAAAAGTGTTCGCCGAAACTGGCCGAAAACGAAAACGAACTTTCGGCCAGTTACTAAAAATAACAGCTTAAAAATAAAATTATGTTAAAAATGATCTTGCTCTAATATTAAATAGTTGGCAAATAAAATTCATAGCAACCAATTATACAAAAAATGCAAAAATGTACAGTTTGGTGAATAAAATTTATTTATTTTAAAATATGTTTTTTTTAAAATGTTAATGAATTTGTGAGAAGATGGTATCATTTGAGCGATTAACAATATAAATTATAAATGAAATATAATTACTTTTTCCGGGAGTATTATATAAAAATAGAAGCAAATTAAAATAAATTATAATGCCTAAACTCTCTACACATGAAACCACGTTAATAATATGAATGCAATTAGATTTGATTGCTTTTGTTTACAACTGTGAAGTGTTTTTAATGTATAAATGTTTTCGTTTAATAAAACAAGAGACTAATATACTTTTCATACTCGGTTGTCGCTTCCTAAATTAATGGGTGTGTCAGAAAACAAAGTTCGCTGCCTCGCATAACTAAAATAATTTTAATGTTTGACCCAATGGATTCGGAACAATTATACAGGTAAAGTTATTTTATTAATGAAGAGAATATAAATGCATTATTCTATAAAATAAACTTTAAAAAAATAGTAACCGACTTCTAAAAACGCACTAAAAAGTATTAAATAATTCTTTAAAATTCTCTAATGACAAAATGATATCCAATAACCCCACACCGGATATTATGTGTCGGGATAAACACATTAAATTTAGTATGTAAAATTTAATACCCACCAAACATGGATTTTCGAGAGAATATTTTTTACACGAGAAGAATTAAAATATTTGATTTAATTTACGAATATACATATATAAAAAGTAATCAATTACTTTAAAAGTACTATTACCATAATTTCCGGCGTATAATCCGCTGATCAAACAATCATGTTCCAACCCAGATTTAAAAAAAAAAAAAAATGTAACTTTTTAGATCGCGACAAATATTTGTCTTCAATTACTGGATAAAATTTCTGCGTCCAATGTGGATTATACGCCGGAAATTACGGTACTAAAAGTGAATTACTATAAAAAGTAATCAATTACTTTTTGCATATATATTGATAAAAGTTTATTTTTAACATTCTAACCATAGCACTTAAAGGTAATAACTCACAACTGACGTACAAACCTCGCGGTTGAGGTGTTTCAGCTTACTTCAAATCATTTCAGGTGGCTGCCATGCTTTTGAATGGGGTATGGCCGAGGAATTGCCAGTCTAGTATGTTTAAAGCCTTTGGGAGGCACTTTGCTGGGCTCTGGTATATAAGGTCACTTTACTGTTCGGTTGTCAGCTTTACCCACTTCTAATGTCAGTTAGTATCACTGTCATCTTCAGGGCCTGATTACTAACAGGGCACACTTACACCAATAAATTTTAAAAGAAATGTTCGCCTTCTCTAAGCGCCGTATTCAGGTAAAATTTCTGCCATGAATGACGCAAAATTTTCTGTTTCTTTTTACTGGTGGGAATGTGCCCCGTTTATAATCAGGCGCTGGTCATCTTCAAATTTTCTGGATGCGGTAATTTGTCCAGATTACATCTCTCCCTACGGAAAGTTACCGCATTCAGCAAACCTTAAGGTTTACATCGATACCTACGGAAATCGAATGTGGGTGCTTCCCTAAAAAAAAAGTGCTTCCATATGTCAATGCAGAGCAAAATGACTATATATACCAGTGTATAATAAAACGCTTTTCTCTTGTAGTCAAAAGTACCTACCCCCTTCAGTCAGAAAAAGAAAAAAGAAAGAATTTAGCAAAAATCGCTTCATGCTTTAATAAATAAATTGCAGCAATTTAATTCCCATACAGACAGTAACGACATAGAAAATGAGCGGTGATGATTGGATGTAGAGTCCTAATCTGATAATCTATACCTGGCTGCCTCTATGTGAAAGTGATAATATTGGATGCCCAGACAGTGCTTTGGCACACGATTTTGTTCAAACTATAGCAATCCTACACTGTTAAAAATATCGTGAAAAATTACCTCTGTTTTTAAAGGCTATCTATTTTCTGACCAATGAGAACGCTCCATAGTCATTTATGAAGCGTTCTCATTTGTCAGAAAATAGATAGCCTTTAAAAACAGAGGTAATGTTTCACGATATTTTTAACAGTGTAGGCATTTTCTGTTGCAGAACTTGGTGATAGTCACCTGAAAGAGATCTATTATACAGGTGCAAGGTGTTAACAAGCTTAACGATAATGTCTGGCTCAAAGACTTTTAAGATACATAGACCGGCAATTCCCATTCAAAAGTATTCGAAATCATGGCAGCCATCTGAAGCAAATTGAAACACCGGAACCGCGAGGTTTGTACGTCAGCTGTGGTTATTTACCATTAAGTGCTATGGTTAGAATGAGCTTAAAAATTAATTTTTATCAATATATATGAAGTTTACGGCATATTTTTTTACATGAAGCAATTTTTTATATTTAAATATACGTTATAAATATTAAATTTTCAGTAATAAAGTTAAATAAAGCGATTTATTAATAATTTTATGGATGGCATGTTTGAAAAAGAGTATCTAATTTTAACATGCCTTATAAAACTAAATAAAGGCGAAATTTATATGGAAACATATTGTTAAAGATTATAATTCTACTTTTCTTTAAATTTGACTTACAAAAGTAACTGGTAGGGAAATTTAGATTAAAGGTAGCAACTGTAACATAATATAGTAATTTACAAAATTTTAAATTACTTGTAAAGAAATCTACGTTTTTTAAACTAATTTTTATGCAAAAAGGTAATTAATAAAATGCATATTAACTAAAGTAACACTATATTTTTATCCTTGGAGGATGTTTATTGAAATACTTACTTGCTATACGAAAAAAACAAAAAAATTGATGAATAATAAGGCATTTTTTAAAAAAAATAGGTCTAAATGAAATAGGGTAGACCAATACTTAATGATATGCAATGAAAACATACGCTGATAAAAGCATTTTCTTAGGTAAATTAAAATATAAAGCATGTATACTGCCGTACAACAGCTGTGATCAAAAATCCTCAGTTAAACTGACGGTTTGCAGGTCTATGTATCTTAAAAGTCCTTGGATATTCCATGTGTGTCATGGTCAAGGCAAAAATTTCTAGCGTAAAGAAGGGAAAGCTCAGTAGATGCAATGTAAATCCCCGTCAGCCAGTGAAACAGTTCATGGGAAAGTAGTAGTAGCTTCCCTTCTTATCAGTTATAAGTTCTTTGGGTAAATTACTTGTACCACGTGATATTTTTCAGCCTCGAACCCAGATTTGGAATATAGTCCATTACTATTGCGACTAGAATGCACAGTGTGGAAATCGGCTATCGCCAAAGACTTTTAAGATACATAGACCTGCAAACTGTCAGTTTAACTGAGGATTTTTGATCACAGCTGTTGTACGGCAGTATACATGCTTTATATTTTAATTTACCTAAGAAAATGCTTTTATCAGCGTATGTTTTCATTGCATATCATTAATTATTGGTCTACCCTATTTCATTTAGACCTTTTTTTTTTTAAAAAAAAAAAAACCCTTATTATTCATCATTTTTTTTTTGTTTTTTTTTCGTATAGCAAGTATTTCAATAAACATCCTCCAAGGATAAAAATATAGTGTTACTTTCGTTAATATGCATTTTATTAATTACCTTTTTGCATAAAAATTAGTTTAAAAAACGTAGATTTCTTTACAAGTAATTTAAAATTTTGTAAATTACTATATTATGTTACAGTTGCTACCTTTAATCTAAATTTCCCTACCAGTTACTTTTGTAAGTCAAATTTAAAGAAAAGTAGAATTATAATCTTTAACAATATGTTTCCATATAAATTTCGCCTTTATTTAGTTTTATAAGGCATGTTAAAATTAGATACTCTTTTTCAAACATGCCATCCATAAAATTATTAATAAATCGCTTTATTTAACTTTATTACTGAAAATTTAATATTTATAACGTATATTTAAATATAAAAAATTGCTTCATGTAAAAAAATATGCCATAAACTTCATATATATTGATAAAAAGTAATTTTTAAGCTAATTCTAACCATAGCACTTAATGGTAAATAACCACAGCTGACGTACAAACCTCGCGGTTCCGGTGTTTCAATTTGCTTCAGATGGCTGCCATGATTTCGAATACTTTTGAATGGGAATTGCCGGTCTATGTATCTTGAAAGTCTTTGGCTATCGCTGTAATACTTAAAAAAGTTAAGATCAACTTATAGACTTACGATATAAACAAAACGTAAACGGCGTTACAGTGCCTTGCTATAGCGCCTAGAATATATAGTGTGGAAATCGGCTATCCCTGTAATACTTAAAAAAGCGCTAAAATATTGTATCCCTTAAATATGCAACGATGCTGCTGCAATATGCAGATCGCGGCGTCATCTGCAGGATATTTTCTACAACTGCAAGGTATTGCTAGTCTATACAATGTAATGCTAGTAATACGAAAATCCCGCAGATGTCGCTGCGATCGACACTTGGCATTTTAGCAGTATCGTAGGATCTAAGGGATAAAAATTTAAAGCACTGTTTGGATTACAACGCCTAGAAGATACAGCGTGGAAAACGGCTACAAAATAGTGCTAAAAAATTGAATCCCATAAATGTACAACGATGCTGAATAACAAGATGTCGATCGTAGCGCCATCGTAGTGATTTAAAAACGATAGTCATTCTAAAAGAGACTCTTTAACCTATTTCACGTCATTCCTTAACTAAATTAGCTTATGACAGACTAAAATATCTTATATTTATAGTTTCCGATACTTAACATTCTATAATTTTTGAAAACACAGGGTTTATATTGAAAAGAGTTACGAGATGGCGCTCGTATCAGCATATTGCCGCTGAGCATTGTTGGAGATTTATGGGATACAAGTTTTTAGCACTTTTTAAAGCATTATAGGAATAGCTGTTTTCCACACTGTATCTTCTAGGCTCTGTAGTTTGGATAGCATATTTCTACACTTGGTATTCTAGACGCTGTACCATTACGCTGCTTTGTATGTAAATTTTCTTATTGGTTAATCTCGTTTCCCTAACAGCGCAAAATCTATATGGATCCTGGCCCTTGTCCCGTCAAGATTTGGCACTTTGAAAGGATCTCGTATCTCTATAAGAGTAAGAGCATGAAAAATGAAGGCTTCTAATGGAGGATATTCCATCTACGTTTTGATCACGTGGTCAATGTAAAAACTTCTAACGTAAAGAAGGGAAGGCTTCGTAGACGTAATGAAAAACCCTCGCCAGCCAGTGAAACAGTTCATGCGGATACTGTAGTAGCCTCCCTTCTTATCAGTTAGAAGTTCTTTGGGTAAATGGAGGATATTTCATCTACGTCATGATCACGTGGTCAAGGTAAAAACTTCTAGCGTAAAGAGGGGAAGGCTCCGTAGACGTAATGAAAAACTCTCGCCAGCCAGTGAAACAGTTCATGCGGAAAGCAGTAATAGCCTTCCTTCTTATCAGTTAGAAGTTCTTTGGGTAAATTACCGGTATCACGTGACTTTTTTCAGCCTCGAACCCAGATTTGGAATAAAGTCCATTGGGCGACTGCTTCAAAAAGAATTTGAATTTTACATTTTTTATTAAAAATTTCTAATCATCAGATTTTGGTGAAATTAGAATGGGACCACACGGGTGTCTTATACTTTCGAACAAAAAAAGAATTATGAAAATCGGTTCATATTTACGAAAGTTATGCGTGAACAGAAAATACATACAGGTCGAATTGATAACCTCCTCCTATTTGAAGTCGGTTAAAAATACCGTGAATGGCAATAAAATTCCAATTTGTTAATGTAGATTACCTTTTACTATTAATCGAGCAATTCTTGTATGTATATTCTTGTATATTTAATTCTTGTATAGATGTAATTCTCGTATATGTATTCTTTTTTCCCTTTTGATTTACTATTTTCCCCCTTAAAATACTATTTTTTTCCTTTCTCTTTCTCGAATTCCAATTGTTTTTACGTCTAATAATACTTTCTTTCCCGTCTCAAAAATTCATTCCATTGTGTGTGTGTATGTATATATATATAACCATTATAAACCGATACAAATTATCAACAACTAATGTGAATGTATAAATTATAAAGGAATTTATTGAAATTAAAAATGATGTATAGCCTATTATAAAATTCTTCTAAACAGATCTTTATAACAAGAGTAACATTGAACTGAAAATACAGTAAACATTGAAAAAATGGAAATTACTGTAGAACCAAGACAGTATCATCGGGCCCTATTTACCTTGACTACCACAAATAACATGCACGGTTTCATCTTTGCATTTGCCATAACATGCTAAAGAATGCAAAAAGAGCTATATATGTGGGATTATAAAGATCCTCAACAATTCAGCCTGACAATCTCAAGAGTTTATTTAATCAGTACCGGATGGTTGTATGAAGTAAAAAGCACAATACGAGGAGCGTGAAGAAAGTGCAAGATGTGAGGTAACTGCTCGTATGAAAAATAAATTATACCAAGAGAGATGTTGAGAGTTCCATAGTTTGGATATTAAGTAAAAATGGAAAAGCTGTGTATAGCCTAAACATTGCTTAAGCAGGAAGTCTAGGTGATTTCGTCTATTTACATTTACCAATGTGCCAATTGTCTACTTTATTAATAATGTTAATGAATTTCCAGGACCTAGATTTGTTCGAAAAAGTAATAAATGTAATATATACTTGAAGAACTGATGGGTGAGTTCATTTATAGCTATAAGTTAATAGAATATTTACGTAGGTAAAAAACCACGTAATAATTCCTACAAATTTTGGGGGCTCGGTGTCGGGATCTGAATAAAAAGATTCCTTGAACTGACACATAGAAGTAAAAATTGAATAAAGAGTGAAACGATTAAGGAAGTAATAGTTTTGAAACGGTACCTAAAATATCTGTAAGGTAGAAAAGTTATATCATTATGTCGATTTTGAACAAAGCATGAAGAAGCGATTTGATTGAGCTATGGGAGGAGTGGGCAATAAGCATGCCAGAGAAAGTAACCTTCCCATAATTAATTGAAGTAATAAAAAAAATGGGAAAGTTTTGATGAAGATTTTTATAAAAGACCGTCTTGAAGTAATATCATTGGCTAGCAAGGAGTAGAAAAAATTAGCGTTGGAAGAAAGAAAGTTAGAACTTGAAGCGCAAATAGAGAAGGAGAAAGAATAGAAGAGAATAAGCGTTGGAAGAAAGAAAGTTAGAACTTGAAGCGCAAGAAAAAAGATGACAGACAGAGTTAGAGATAGAAGGTAGAGAGAAAATGAGGGAATTTGAGCTAAAGAAATTGACAATGCACGCCGAAATAGACTGTCAGAAGGATGTAGAAATGCCCGCTCCAAGAACGGGAACAGGTAAAAATTTTGATCTGTTGAAGTTACTTAATCGTAACAGTGAAAATGGTGATATTTGTATGTTTTTAACATTATACAAGAGACAAGTATCTCAAATAAAAATACACAAGGATGAATGGGCATCATATCTATTAAGCTTATTACCGTTAGAAATAGCTAGCATAATTACAAGGAAAAAGGAACCGGAGGTAAATATTTACGAATATATAAAAAATTTATTGTTGAAAAGATTCAAAATGTCGCCGGTAGAATTTAGACAGAAATGCATGACTCATAAAATGGAGCCAATAGATTATTGGCGCGATTTTGGTTTTCAGCTAAGAACGTGCTTTAATGAATGGGCACGTGGAATGAACGTAACAACTTTTGATGGATTAACGGAGTTATTAGCAACTGATAAAATCAAGCGAGAAATGCCGCCAGAAACTAGAGAACACTTTATCGAGGAATTTACAAGGGTAAAAGAAGTAGATGTATTAGTTGAAAAACTAGATGATTTTGATACGGCGTTGAGTGGATTTAAAACCACCAAATTACACAAAGCTCAAAATAGCGTGAACAGAGAGGAAAAAGATAACCAGTGGCATCAAAATGCTCAGCGAAGTAATATAAGACGAGACGAAAGAGCTATTAATTCAAGAATTATCTGCTATCTTTGCATTTCCTGGCTATATCGCCGCCAAATATACAAATAGAGATCAACTGCGCATACAAGAGTATCATGGTTACCCGATTATGAAAACAAATGAGAATGACGCACATAAAAGAAGTGTAATAAACTTATCAAAAGCGGAAAATGACGCCAAATCAGCATCAAAGATACGTGTAGTTCCAATAAATGATAAATCCACGAAAATGATCATCGACACAGCAAGTGATGTGAGTTTGATAGATAAAGAATACTATGATGAAATAGGCGCATCTGAATTATGCCAAGAAAATTTGAGTATATTGATCGGATTTGGCGGAGAAGAAACGAAGCTAAAAGGATTCTTCAAGCACGAAATACAAATAGACGGCATGAAATGAATAGATAATTTTCATGTAGTATCCGGACTAGAATGTGACATATTGTTAGGTGTAAGCGCAATATCAGGATGCAATTTAACAGTTACAAAAGAGGTGTCAAAATAAAAAAAATTCTCCGAGGAAAAAGATGCCAAAGGCAAAACCACTATGTATTGTAGATATATTAGAGCTATAAGGAATACCGATGAAAATTTAAAATGTGTGGCCAATGAAATAAATAGAAAAGCAATAATGAGAATAACGGAAAGGTCTCACGAGAAAAAAATAAATTCAACCAATAATTAAAATTTGAATGAAAGTCAAATTATCACGAATAGTACGAATGAGCGACCTAATAGAAAAACGCAAATTATGTGCATGCGCGTATGAAAATAAAAATGAAATGAAGAAAGTTGAAAAATATTATAAACGAAAAAACATCAGAGAAGACAGTAATACTCAAAGCGTAATCGTAACAAAAAATAGATATAGCGGAAGCTTGATCTCAATGACACAAATGAAGAAAGGAAATATTATCCGAGAAATAATTTTGTTGGGAAGCGTCACAGATATAATGAAGATCAGAGAAAATTTTAGATGTACGGCAAACAGAAAGGAAACATGAAATTTCTGAAAAAAAAATATATATTGAACCGTGTAAAAGGTATCATATGAAATTGGAAGATAAAACAAGCATTAAAAAATATTTTAATGGTCCGCGTAGAAATCTATATTGCTGGAGTAATAGGAATTGTAGGAAACATGAACAGTCATCAGGCGTCGCTAATAGTTTTGATTATAGAAAACGTGAATCTAAATTTGAAAGACGATATGATAGATTCAACAATAGAGTCAAGCAGTCAAATAGTTCTTCCATTTTCATTGCGGATGCGGATAAAGAAAAGAGATGTTAGTATAAATTCTTTTTGTAGGGGAAGTATAATAATGTAGCCAATGAATTAATGTTGTGAGTTATGAGACATGTCATTTTGTATAATTTCTTTTGTACGGAATTATATGTGTAAATTGAAATCGTTTTAAACCTGGAATTCAAAGTCTAAGTATCTAACTATGTGTACAAAATTTGAAAATATATTCCGTTGGGTCACCGGACTATCAGGATGACAGAATGTGGGATTATAAATATTCCCAACAATGCAACCTGAAAAACTCAAGAGTTTATTTAATCTATACGCGATGGTTATATGAAGTAAAAAAATATAACACGAGGAGCGTAAAAAAAGCAGAAGAGGTAAGGTAACTGCTCGTGTGAAAAATCAGTTATACCACGAGAGATATTGAGAGTTCCATAGTTTGGATATCAAGAAAAAGTGGAAAAGCCGAAAAGAAAGCTTAAGCAGGAAGTCTAGATGGGTTCTTCTATTTATATTTATCAATGTGCAAATTTTCAACTTTAGTAATAATATTAGTGAATTGTCAGAACCTACATTTGTTCGTAAAAGTAATAAATTTAGTATATACTTGAAGAACTGATGGGTGAGTTCATTTATAGCTACAAGTTAATATTTACGTAGGTAAAACAATAAATCCTACACACACAAACACACACACACACATATATATATATACATACAGAGAGGTAGATATATAGATATATATATGTACGTGTGTATATAATATATTTTAACATTCTAATTTTTTTTAATTTAATTTAATATTTTTCACCTTAAAATACTTTTTCTTTCCTTTTCCTTTCTCGAATTCCATTTTTTTTACGTCTAGTAATATAGTTTCTTTCCCGTCTCAAAAATTCATTCCATTTAGAATATTTTATTTAAAATATAAGACTATTTTTAATTTTGATAGAGATGCGTCGGAAAGATTTTCCCACCTCCACCAGGGTCTAAATACACTAATTTTCTTCATGCATGGCATTTTCTCTGATTTGTTCAGAATCCTTGACGCAATGCGCGTTCCCGGGAATCTTGTCTTCCTACGCGCTGCCAATAAAACCATCTGCACAAGTTCAATGAGAGAACATTTTCTAAACATTCCACTCTACCCTATTTATCTGTAGAATATTTCCACTATTGTGATCTTCCGAAAAATTTTTTTGTTACCTTCTCATGTTGTGGTTTAATAAAATCCATGTCAACTGACCAGACTGATTTTTTATGGGAAATCAACAATGATCTCAAACTTTATCCGATGGACTGATATCGTGAATAACTGCACTCGAATTGGCGATTCGAACACCAATAATCTTACAGCAAATTACTATTCCATGCCAACAGCATTATTTTCACCGCGTATATATACAAATTACTTAGATATATATTTATTGCTAGAACATAACGACAAAAATATTCGAAAATGAAAAAGAAGGGCAACCGCACGAGCACTTAACTTATCATTAACACGATTTAAACCTTTAAGGAGCAAAGTACTTTCAGTACTAAAATGTTGAAATAAATGACTAGTACCGGAATTTAAGAACAAATTTATTTCGAAATAAGAAACAGGTTATATTTCACGTACGTATTAAATAGAAAAGATTTCAGCAAAATTCAGGTGCCATTGTGATGTTTCGGAATTAAAATAAAGTGGTTTTATAAACATACAACTGTCCCTGAAAGGGTTAAGACTGCTGCTTTCACCCTTTCTAGTCCTTTCTAGTCTTTTCCACTGTTTTTATTTACCTATTGTAAGCAATATTTAAATGGAAAAAAGTTCCTATCAACTTTCCCATTTTCTAGCAATTTTTCACATTTTTCTATAGTCAGTTTTAAACATTTTTTTCCATCACACCATTTTAAGGAAGCTTTACAGAATAAATTTGCATTATTTTATGTATATACCATTAACGTTTCATTATGCACGGTGTATAATAAAAAGGTTTCAAAAACGACTTAATTAAGGGAGCCTTGAGCATCTGGTCAACTTTCCCTCACATTGACTGGGTCAAACCTCGCTACATAGACCTTTTCTAAAGAATACCACATTGTTATGTTAAGCCTAACTTATTGTACTGTGTTTATGCCTGGAATGAAAGCTCGATATTTTTGCATTACTTTAAACCTACTTACTTAAATTTATATGATATAATTTATCTGAAAACAGCTTACAAAATGTTTCTTAAAAACAGAACTTTTAGGTTGAAAACGCATTACAATTGATATTTCCACACCTATTTCGATTATCTCTATGAAACGAAGACTGTTGTTTAAACATTCCAGTAGCTTTGGTTGACACCTATTGATAAAACTCTGAAATTCTTTTTAATATGAAAATTGGTGGGTGGGTCAAGCCTCCCGTATGGCCAACTCCTATACAAAAATTTCGTACCAGGTACTATTCACATCTATATACATATACAAGGTATCACAAGAACGTGAATAGTCACAACTGTAGGAGCTAATGAAATACAGGAATACAAGTTTTGCATTTTTTGCATAGGAATGTAGGGTCACGAGTCTTTGAAGTATAAATACAGGTCTTTCTGTCACTCTTGGATATAGGAAGCAGAGAGGGAATTGATAATATAAGAATTTCGATCACTTTTGGCCAATTTTAACTATTTGGAACATTGGAACACTCTTAATGAGAATCCCGATTACGGGCATTGGGGAGGGGGAGGCGAGGGGTTGCATCTGCTCCTCATGCCCTTGCATTAGTCATTCACTGAGAAGAAACTGATTACAGAAGATTCAATAACAGTTTTCTTCAATACTGAATATGAATGAGAATTTCGGCAAATTAGTTAGCTATATCCAGGTTGGCTTCGTTTAGAGCGATTTATGTTTGGTCACCAAATTTGATGATATCTTAAAGTACCTGCCATTCTAAAACAACATGGTGGATGAAGCTAACCAATGAACTCTGTTGAGAACTTGGTAAGTTCTGTACGCATGCTCAGTCACATCGAAATTGGCTAATATATACGAGTGCTGTCGTATGACAAAATTAATACTTTTTCAAGATGTCAGACACTCTAGAATTTCATACTGCTAGCCATTTTTAAGATAAAGGCGATAAAAAATGGTATGGAATCCTTGCATCAGGGTCAAAGACTTAAAAGAAAAAACTTTTTCAATTTCTAACTTTTTTGTACTTCTTTGTCAATTTAAAAAATTATTTTTTTAATGGAAGACATTTTGAAACAAGATGGTGGACGAAGATGGCTAACGAACTCGGCCGAGACCTGTGCAGATACTTAGTCACACCCAAATTGGTTTATAAAAACGCGTGATATCGCATGTCAAATATCAGTCTGTTTCAAAATGTCTGCCACCCTAAAAATTAAAAAATATCTCAGCCGTATTTTAAGATAAATATGAAAGAAATATTGGTCCGGGATCCTTGTATGAAGATCAATAAAAAAGATCACTTAATAAAAAAGATATTCGTCAATTTCTAGTTTCTTTGTGGCTCTTTTCAAATTATAAAACTTAAGAAAATTTAAATTGTCATAATTTTGAAACAAGATGGCGGATGAAGCTGGCTAACGAACACGGTCGAGACTTTCTTATGTAATGTACACATGCTCAGTCACATCCAAATCGATTACTATAGAGGAAACTGTCCTAAAATGACATACCCTAAAGAAAAAATGCTTTTATTCATACAAATGTTTTCTCATAACCTTTGTTTTTTACAAACTAACTTTGAAAAATATAATAAATGCAATGGTGCCTTTTAAAATGTAACAAATAAAGTCACAGTAACGTCATAATTATGATTTATATAAAATACTGCACTATGCCATTTTATCTACGGTGGTGTCCTGAAACGACATACCCATAAGTTGCTATTAATATTGTACTTGCCTGCATCAAAAATACCTTTTTTTAGACACCAAGAAACACAGGCACATTCACTATGTGAGCACTTTGAATATGTAACATATTTTATCCACTTTTCCTTCGGTTTTGAGTGACTGAATACATCATTGCAATAAAGACATGCTTCATCATCATCATCTGCACAGAGATCCATGTCTTTGTCGTCATCATTGGATCTAGCAAAGATGAATTTTCTTCTTAGTCTCTAGAGCTGAACGTCTTGATGATTGTGAATTACTTTTTTCAGTAGCTTTTGCCTTCTCTTTGGTAATATTACGACTGCTAGTCAGATTCGTGCACTTTCATGCTTCATCATTTTAGAGGATGATCTAACATTAGGTGCACCATGAAGTGAAGGAACAGAGAGCGATCTGATGAAAGAAGATGATTAACTTGAAGATGCTGCCTGTTGAAAAGGTACTTACGTCTTCGAGTAACAGAAACAGATGTTGTCGGCGCTGGAGTTGGAGGATGTGACATTGAAACTGTGAAAATTTACGGTTTAGGTCTATATCGGCTGTTATCTATAGAACTTGTGTTGCTGTCGTTGATTTACTTATTTTGCCGTAAACTTTCTATCATAACTGAAACACAGAAAAAATAATCGGGAAAGATGTCTGGGTTCATGGGATAGATTCCATTTTTCAAAAATCGGCATGTCATTTTACCTATAATCACCATATTGTATATACAGAGGCAGTATTCGAGATCACATGCATTTATACATTTTTGCATATACAGGAAATAATCTAGAAAGAAATAAGTCCTGAAATCATACTTAAGATATCTAATCACTGAAATAAAAAAGACGTGAATTACTACCAAAAGATAGTTCGAAGAAATTTTTGACGAAGGTGTAAACAATATGTTTGTAAATAATAAAAAAATGCGAACTTGAAACCTTCGACATTAAATGCTTATCGTTGCTGATCAATAAAAAAACATAACTGTGTATTGTTAAGTGCTGTCCCCTAGAGACAATATTAAGAAACATGAGGTATGTCATTTTACCTAAGTATGTCATTTTGGGACAGTTTCCCCTATAAGAGTGCTGTCGCATAATAAAATTCAGATTATTTCAAAATGTCAGTCACCCTAGAAATTTAAACTGCTATATCCCCGTTATTTTTTAAGATAAAGACAAAAAAATGCTCCGGAATCTCTGTATCAATGTCAAACACTTAAGGAAAAATCTTTTTCAATTTCTCATTTTTGTTGTATCGCTTTTTAAATTTAATTTTTTTTTTATTTTAAATGCTCGCCATTTTGAAACAAGATGGTTGATGAATCTGGGCAATGAACTCGGTCCAGACATTGGTATATACTACGCACATGCTAAATCACATCCAAATCTATTCATGAATACAAGAGTTACAGCATGAGGAAAATCAGATATATACATGGTGTTCAAAAATTCGACCTACAAATTAAGAGGGGTCATAGAAGGCATCAAGAAAATGAAAAATTGCCATAGAACATTGGTTGCAAACCACTTATTTAGTCACAAATATTAGGGTGTTTCATCCTAACTGTAGTTTTCTTGATAGTAATAACTTTGCGAATAATAAAAACATTGCAATAAAATTGTAACGATATGTACCTCGTTTTGCATGAAATGTGATAACACCACAAAAAGTTCTGGAAAAACAGTGTGCTCACGCAATCGATATTACCGTATGAACTGATAATCACAGTCTAAAATGTGGAGCATCAAGTGCATACTGCTGGCGTGTATAATGGAAAGTTCCACCAAATATTTGGTGCTTTCATATTTACAACAAAGGTGAGCATGGCTATTAAAAGTTTCATTATAATATACTTCAATTTTCTAAAAGTTATTACCATCAACCAAAGTTGGTTTAAGGTATAATATCTATATCTATATATATATATGACTATTTGAACAGAGGGTAGTTTTGGCGGTCTGGGGGTGATGATTGGTGAAAATATACCAAATTTTTTCGGAATTGTTTTCTTTCGGATGGCTGCAATGGGTACCTCTTTACTTTTTGTAATGAAAGCTAGCTAAAAATTCCCGATTCAAATAAAATTTAACAAATACACATTTAAATTGAAGAATCTTTCATATTAGGAGTGTCCTATGACTTTTGGTAACAATGGTTTTTCAACAAACGAAATTAATAGTTACTCTGTTGCTAAAAAGCACGAGCAAATTAATTTTTAAGTTTCATTGTATAATAATGTCAGTTTAAAAATATATGCATTTTTTGTAACTTTTTTTTAGAATGAGCCAAATTTTACTGATTTTTGCAAGAATCAGGTCAGTCAGAGGCAATGATTTTAATACGGGTTGGTTCGAGAGTGAAAATTTCTCCCTGTGCCGACCTAGGAAGAAGGAATCCAGCCCCGGTTTGGTATGGAAAAGATACCTTGGACCCGCCCCGGCACGTCTTCAGAAAAAAGTAAGGTCCGGGCTTGGCTCGGCCTCAGAATACAGACTTTTTAAACAACCTCGTCCGGACGATTCAAAATCTGCAGTTGTGAGGCCTAAAATTATGAAAAAACCTTTAATCGGCATGTTAGAAAAAGCCTCGTTTTAAATAAACTGACGGACATTTAAATAGTTCAGAAAGAAAGTGGAAAGAGCAAATATTAAACTGAATCTGAAGTTTAAGCTACAGGAAGCAGTTAGTTTACTCACCGGCAATTTTTTAAAAGGTATTTAAGCATTTTTTAGGAGACAATCCTTGTTTAAAAATTTAAATGCGTTTTTCTGCATGATGTTTTTTTTTAGGTTGCTTTCATTACAAAAAGCTACCTATTGCAGCCGTTCGGAGGAAAGCGATTTCAAAAAATTTTGGTATATTTTCATCGATCATGACCCCCAGACCTCGAAACCACCCTCCGTTCAAAATTGATATCTATCTATCTATATATATATATATCCATATATATATATATACATATATATATATATATATATATATATATATATATATATATATATATATATATATATATATATATATATATATATATATATGACTTTTGTCACACTGTAACTCTCGTATTTATGAACCGATTTCGATGTAATTCGGTGTGTACATAGTACATACAAATGTCTCGACCGAGGTCGTTGGCCAGCTTCATCCGCCATTTTGTTTCAAAATGGCGGCCATTTAAAATTAAAAAAAAAAAAATTAAATTTGAAATGTGGTACCAAAAAATTGAAAATGGAAAAATATTTTTTTTTATGTATTTGACCTTTATACAAAGATTCCGGAGCAGTTTTTGTTTCGTCTATATCTTAAAAAATGGCTGAGTTATAGCATTTTGAATTTCTAGCGTGGCTGACATTTTGAAACGTCCTGAATTTTGTCACGCGATAAAAGGCGTGTTTATGAACCGATTTGGATGTAACTTCGTTTGTACATAGTACATACCAATGTCTCGACCGAGTTTGTTGGCCAGCTTCATCCGCCATCATGTTTAAAAATGGCGGCCATTTAAATTTTTAAGAAAAATTTAAATTTGAAATGTGGTACCAAAAAATTGAAAATTGAAAAAAATATTCTTATGTGTTTGATCTTGATAAAAAGATTCGGGAGCAGTTTTTGTTTCGTCTTTGTCTTAAAAAATGGCCGAGTTATAGCATTTTGAATTTCTAGCGTGGCTGACATTTTGAAACGTCCTGATATTTGTCACGTGATAACAGGCGTATTTATGAACCGATTTAGATGTACCTTGGTGTGTACATAGTACATACAAATATCTCGACCGAGTTCGTTGGTCAGCTTCATCCGCCATCTTGTTTCAAAATGGCGGCCATTTAAAATTTTTTTAAAAATATAAAATTTAAAATGAGATACCAAAAAATTGGAAAATGAAAAGATCTTTTTCGTATGTGTTTGACCTTAATACAAAGAATCCGGAACGGTTTTTGTTTCGTCTATATCTAAAAAAATGGCTGAGTTACAGCATTTTGAATTTCTATTGTGGCTGACATTTTAAAACGACCTGATTTTTGTCACGCGATAACAGGCATATTTATGAACCGATTTGGATGTAACTTGGTCTGTACGTAGTACATACCAATGTCTCGACCGAGTTCGTTGGCCAGCTTCATTCGCCATGTTGTTTCAAAAGGGTTGCCATTTAAAGGAAAATTAAATTTAAAATTTAAAATGAGGTATTAAAAAATTGGAAAATGAAGAAGATTTTTTTTTATGTGTTTGGCCTTGATACAAAGATTCCTGAGCAATTTTTGTTTCTTAAAATTTGTTCTTTTGTTTATATCTTAAAAAATGGTTGAATTATAGCACTTTGAATTTCTAGCATGGCTAACATTTTGAAACGATTTTGTATTTGTCACGCGATAACACACGTATTCGCCTATTTCGATGTATCAAGGCATGTGGATAGTATACATCAATATCTCGACCAAGTTCGCTGGCCAGATTCATCAGCCATCTTGTTTCAAAATGCCGGCCATTAAATTAAAAAAATATATATATTGAAAGTGAGGTGCAAAAAAATGAGAAATTGAAAACGGTTTCTTTCTTAAGTATTTGACCTTGATATAAGGATTCAGGAGCATTTTTTGTTTGTCTTTATCTTAAAAAAGTCCTTCCGGCCAGTGCCGGGAGGAAGAGGTAGCTTTCATATTCCTTATTTTAAAAAAGCCAACTAATATTATTCAAACACACGAAGCTCAATTAAGTGGAAACCGAATGTAGGAGATTCAATACTAATTTTTTTCAATACTAAATCATTATAAATGAGAATTTCGCGAAATTAGTCAGCTTTATCCAAGCTGCTTTTATTTAAACTAACTTATATTTGGCTGCCAAATTCGGCGATTTCTTAAAGTGCCTGCCATTTTAAGACAACATGGTGGATGAGGCTAACCAGTGAACTTGGTCGAGACCTTAGTAATTGCTGTGCACATGCGCATTCACATCGGAATCGGTTGATATATACGAGTGCTGTCGCAGGCAAAAAATCACATTTTTTAAAATGTCACCCACGTTAGAAATTGAAAATGCTATATCTGAGCCATTTTTTAAGATAAAGACACACAAAAAATGCTCCTGAATCCTTATATCAAGGTCAAATACTTAAGAAAGAAACCTTTTTCAATTTCTAATTTTTTTGCACCTCACTTTAAATATATATATTTTTTAATTTAATGGCCGCCATTTTGAAACAAGATGGCTGATGAAGCTGGCCAGCGAACTTGGTCGAGATATTGATGTATACTATCCACATGCCTTCTTCCATCGAAATAGGCGAATACGTGTGGTATCGCGAGACAAATACAAGATCGTTTCAAAGTGTTAGCCATGATAGAAATTCAAAGTGCTATAATTCAACCACTTTTTAAGATATAAACAAAAGAAAAAATTTTCAGAAACAAAAACTGCTCCAGAATCTTTGTATCAAGGCCAAACACATAAAAAAAAAACTTTTTCATTTTCCAATTTTTTAATACCTCATTTTAAATTTTAAATTACATTTTTTTTAAATGGCAACCCTTTTGAAACAAGATGGCGAATGAAGCTGGCCAACGAACTCGGTCGAGACATTGGTATGTACTATGTACAGACCAAGTTACATTCAAATCGGTTCATAAATACGCCTGTTATCGCGTGACAAATATCAGGTCGTTTTAAAATGTCAGCCACAATAGAAATTCAAAATGTTATAACTCAGCCATTTTTTTAGATATAGACGAAACAAAACCTATTCCGAAATCTTAGTATTAAGGTCAAACACATACGAAAAAACTCTTTTTCATTTTCCAATTTTTTGGTATCTCATTTTAAATTTAATTTTTTTTAATTTTTTTTAAATGGCCGCCATTTTGAAACAAGATGGCGGATGAAGCTGGCCAACGAACTCGGTTGAGTTATTTGTATGTACTATGTACACACCAAGGTACATCCAAATCGGTTCATAAATACGTCTGTTATCACGTGTCAAAAATCAGGGCGTTTCAAAATTTCAGCCACACTAGAAATTCAAAATGCTATAACTCAGCCATTTTTTAAGATATAGACGAAACAAAAACTGCTCCCGAATCTTTTTATCGAGGTCAAACACATAAGAAAAAAATATTTTTTCAATTTTCAATTTTTTGGCACAACATTTCAAATTTAAATTTTTCTTAAAATTTTAAATGGCCGCCATTTTTAAAAAAAATGGCGGATGAAGCTGGCCAGCGAACTCGGTCGAGACATTGGTCTGTACTATGTATAAACGAAGTTACAAACAAATCGGTTCATAAATACGCCTTTTATCGCGTGACAAAATTCAGGACGTTTCAAAATGTCAGCTTCGCTAGAAATTCAAAATGCTATAACTCAGCCATTTTTTAAGATATAGACAAAACAAAAACTGCTACAGAGTCTTTGTATAAAGGTCAAATACATAAGAAAAAAATATTTTTCCATTTTCAATTTTTTGGTACCACATTTCAAATTTTAATTTTTTTTTAAATTTTTAAATGGCCGCCATTTTGAAACAAAATGGCGGATGAAGCTGGCCAACAAGCTCGGTCGAGACATTGGTATGTACTATGTACACACCGAATTACATCTAAATCGGTTCATAAATACGAGAGTTACAGTGTGACATAGGTCATATATATATCAATTTTGAACGGAGGGTGGTTTCGGTGTCTGGGGGTCATGATCGATGAAAATATACCAAAATTTTTTGAAATCGCTTTCCTCCGAACGGCTGCAATAGGTAGCTTTTTGTAAAGAAAGCTACATAAAATGGCTCAGATATAGCAGTTTCAATTTCTAATGTGGGTGACATTTTGAAAAATCTGATTTTTTGCCTGCGACAGCACTCGTATATATCAACCGATTCCGATGTGAGTGAGCATGTGCACAGGAATTACTAAGGTCTCGACCAAGTTCACTGGTTAGCCTCATCCACCATGTTGTCTTAAAATGGCAGGCACTTTAAGAAATCACCGAATTTGGCAGACAAATATAAGTTACTTTAAAGAAAAGCAGCTTGGATAAAGCTGACTAATTTCGCGAAATTCTCATTCATTATATTGATAAAAATTAGCATTGAATCTCCTATATTCGGTTTTCACTAAATTGAGCTTCGTGTGTTTGAATAATATAAGTTGGCTTTTTTAAAATAAGGAATATGAAAGCTACCTCTTCCTCCCGGCACTGGCCGGAAGGCCTTTTTTCACTATTTCTCGTCTTTAAATTGTTATAAGTCAAGAATTGTTAAAGAAATGGGGCGCAAACTTCGAATATTTTTTTTTTTATTATTATTTGAAATTAATTTTGTTTCCGCAATTTTATAAAAAATATTTTTTTTGAAAAAATGTTTTAAAAAAAAATTCCATCCTTTTTTAATTTATATTTTAACCTTTTAAAAATTGATATTTAAATAAATCCTGAAACGATATTAAAATTATATTTTCCTCTTTTAGAGGTCGGCATGGGCCCGGCCAGCTTTTTCAGGAAGGCTCACGTTTTCAGCACCAGCCTTGGCGAGTTGGCGAAAGCGGCCAGCTCTAACGCCAATCGTCGTCTTGTGTTTTGTTTTGAGCTGAAATGGCGGAAGACGAACTAGCATATTTTAGAATAACAGTCCTCCTAAATTAAAGAAATATTTTCAATTATGTGTTCAAGATGAAAAGAAATCTTTTTCGAAAGAAATTGTTTTACGAACTCTTATACTCTGTTTTATCAAATAGTCCTGTCATTTGGTAGAAAATAGGGGAAAGTTTTGGTGTAGTTTTGATATTTGGTGCCTTTATGTTTTTTGGGTCGCTGAACACGAATATGAAGTTTGCCAACAAAATTTATCCCGGGAAACACGTTTTTTTTTGGCAAAAAACTGGAAAAAAAGCGGGATTTTCTTTGTTTTTTCAAAATAACTTCAAAATTATGCATTTTACACAAAAGTACTCAATACATAAATTAAACAGGATAAAATTTCCTACATTTTACGTATTAAAAGTTTTTTCTCTGATCAATGGTTTAGCCGTGGCAATGCCGCAAAAATGGGTGTGAAAATAAAAAAAATTCTGAAAAAACGGGAATTACGGCAGTGCACGGTGGGTGATTTACCGATTCTACCTGGCCAATATTAATTTTGGCGTCAGTATTGTCGCATCGCCATGAAATTGAAAAATATTATTGATATTCACTACTGAATGTGAGGTATTGTAAGTGTATTGAATGTGAGGTAAGTGTATTGAATGTGAGGTATTGTAGCAGTCATAATTCCGCTACAGGAACATTCAAAAGTATTTCATTATATTACGGCCTATGGGAAAAAATCGTTTATGGTGGTTTTTAATAATGTTTCATAATTTCAAACACTTTGAAATTTATATACATATCTATGAAGTGCACTACAAGATGATTTCTTATAGAATAGGGTATGGGTAGTATTTATCGATCATTTACAGGGACACTAAAAAGAATTATGATACATTACGGTCTATGGATAAAAATTGTTTGTGTTGTATTTTGTTCATGTTACACCTTTTCAAATGTATTTAAATTGATATATATCTCCGAGGTGCTCTATAAGATGCTTACTATTGAATATGATGCGTCATTGATCTTTCATATACAGGGGCACACAATATAAATCAGTTATATTTTTCTCTGTATGAACAATAATTGATGGAAGTGCGTTTTCAGTTGTGGAATACTTTTTTAAATTTTAAAAATTGCATACTATTTAGCGTGTATAAATTCTATAAATCATATATAGGGCTGCACAAGACATATACCCGCTTATTGCTAACGAGGAATTTTCAACTGCGCTATGCGTTCACTAACAGTTCTAAATTTTAGCAAATTGTGAATTATATGATAAATCTATAGTTCATATGCAGGGATGTAAAAAATTTTCAGCTATTTTTTCGATTTTGGTTGACAGTGTGTTTTCAAACGTGTTATATGTTTTACAAATTATTACTTAGACATCGTTTTTTACGTTATTAAACTATGAAGTTTTATTATAGTAGCCCGAATGCGTTCATAAATGTTCCATACACTATGACGCAAAAGTTTAGACAATGACGTCATTCAGCTTTAAAATGTAGAATTATGACGTCAGAATTACAAAAACCTGTAAATATATTCAAAAACTGATTTAAAATGCTATGTACAAAAGACAGTCGTTTTATTTGCTATAATACTAATTTTTTTCATAAAAATTCAAATGTGCTTGTCCCAAAAGTTTAGACACTATTCTAAATTTCTTTGAATATTCGCTGGCATATGCAAATTTTGAATCGATGATGTCACAAATTTGGAGTACTTAAGTTCTGCAAACGATTGCGCTTCATAGTCGACATGCCGAGAGCTAAAGAAATTCAAGTGAATGAGGTTTCAAGGATTTGGCAGTTGAAAGGTGAAGGGAAGAGCGTTTCTGAAATTTCTGCTATTATTAATAGGTCAAAAAAATCTATTTATCGAGTTTTATCGAGTGGTTCCGAATATAAAGCAAAATGTCGATCTGGGAGGCCACGTGTGACAAATGTACGAGAGGATCGCCTGATACAAAGACTAGCGAGTACTCAACAAATGAGCGTACGTGGAGTTCAAAGCTCATCGGGACTCTCTGTATCAAAGGATACGATTCGTAGGCGAATTTTGGAAAAAGGAACAATCGTTTATAGCAAAATGCAGAAGAAACCAGCTCTGAAACCACATCATAAGTTACAAAGACTTATGTGGGCTCGAAAGCATATGTCATATGGAGAGAAATGGCAGTCAGTCATATTTAGCGATGAAAAAAAGTGGAATCTGGATGGTCCAGATGGTTGTTTATCGTATTGGCATGACTTGCGGAAGGAACCTCGACTTTTTTTAGTCGCAGACAAGGAGGGGGCTCGGTGATGGTTTGGGCAGCCTTTTGCTATAATAGACAAGTATCTCTGACCTTCACCAGTGGTCGTCAAACTTCACAACATTATACACAGACATTAGAAGAAAACGTACTGCCATTTGCTGAGCTTCTAGGGGGTCCTCAGTGGGAATTTCAGCAAGACAATGCTTCAATTCACACTGCAAAACATTCAAAATCTTGGTTTAATTCCCATAATATAAGAGTTCTCGACTGGCCAGCATGTAGCCCAGATCTTAACCCTATAGAAAACCTTTGGAGCATCATGTGTCGCAAAGTTTATAGCAACGCTAGACAATACTCTTCTGAAAAGGAACTTAAGACATCTATTGAGAATGCATGGTACGATATCGATCAACAAACTATGCAAGATTTAGTTTCTTCCATGCAATCTCGTGTATATGACGTAATACATAAGCATGGATGCGCAACCAGGTTTTAAAAATTGTTTATTTCGATTTTATTTAATTTGTGTCTAAACTTTTGAGACAGCAGTTTATTTTTGTTACCATTTAATTTATTGCAATATGCACAATTCCACTTTTCTTTGTTATAAATATTGTTTATATGCACAGCACATTAATTTCAAGCAGTGATTTGAAAATTGAATAAATATTTTTCAAAGTATGTAAGAATTTCTTCATTGTCTAAACTTTTGCGTCATAGTGTAATCTGATTGACTAATGATTTTACGTTCTTCTTGATAATTTTAATGATACTTTCTTAAAGGTATGGAAGCTAAAGTGATAAAACTATTTTTGTATTATTATAACAAATTCTAAAATTTCTTTTTCTAAAATTTAAGGTACGGGACAAACATTCGACAGCATTAATGAAAATTGCTGGGTTGCATATTCTGTTGTATATTCATATTTATTTCTGCACAAACCTTACAGGAAACCTAACAGGAACCTTATGTAAATATAGGGAATCATAAGATAACATGATTAATATGTCATGAGAAAATGCCTACATTATGTTTTGCATTGTATCAAATTTAAATTTGGAGAATTTGTCTGGATCAATTTTGTAACCACTCAAAATTTGCAACCAAGTAATATATTTTAAATGATTTTGTCCCCATATATCTACATACAACTGGCAGTTTTTGTCCAAATTTAGTCATAAATTTAAACATTTCGCTCTTGCAAAACTTCATGTGCTCTTCATTATAATTTTACCTCTATAAACAAAATATTTTCAACGAAATTCACGTTTTCATTACATTTTAAATATTGTTGCCGTTGCATAATGGTGCAAAAGTTTATTTATGTGACTAACTTAAATTCTGCTGTCTTTGATAAAAAAAAAAAAAAAAAAAAAAAAAAAAAAAAAAAAAAATGGTACTTGAACTAAAATGTCAAGAAAAAGTCATGCAAGAAGGTATCAAATATTTTTTATTAAAAAAACATTTATTTTATACTGTTGGTAGTAATAAAAACATCCACTAATTCCATACGTCTATTTTCTATGCTGTAGATGTCGGTGAAAAGCAGAGACCCTCAAGTAAAAGAAAGCGGAAATAATACTTTTTTGTTTTTTAAATAAATGTACTTACTAATGTACATGTTTATTTATAATTAAATAATGATTCATAATGAGTCGTCTTATTTATTATCAGCAATTTCATTGTAAAATGTAGTCATTCATATAATCTTTAGTATAGTTTATAGTCAATGATTGTGTAAAATGGCCAGTTTTCATGTTAAATCTACGTACAGCGCAGCGGCGTAATTCCCGTTTTCTCTGAATTTTTTGATTTTCACTCCAATTTTTGTGGCGTTGTCACGGCTAAATCATTGATCAGAGAAAAAAACTTTTACTACATAAAATGCAGGAAATTTTATCTTCTTTAATTTATGCATTGAGGACTTTTACGTAAAATGTATAATTTTGAAGTTATTTGGAAAAAAACAAAGAAAATCCCGTTTTTTCCCCGTTTTTTGCCAAAAAAAAGTGTTTCCCGGGATAAATTTTGTTGGCAAACTTGAGATTCGTGTTCAGCGACCCACAAAACATAAAGGCACCAAATATCAAAACTACACCAAAACTTTCCTCTATTTGTCCTTTTTGAGCACCTAATGCCTGGACTAAAAGGCCTTTATTACTTTTGATGATATAGACTAAAATTTTGATTATTTGATCCCCTCAAAAATCTACATTTTCATTCAATTGAGTATTATTAATTCCATACCTGTTAAACAAAAACTTATTATCTTCATAAATCTATATATTTAATTACATATAAAGATGGATTTATGGGGATGATGAATTAATGCAGTTTCAGTGCATTTTGATGTATATAAACACAGATTTAAAAAAATACCTATGGCAGAAAATAACTATATTTTCTGCGATGAACTTATATAATTAATTTAATGCCATATCATTCTGCGGAAACAGTACCCAAACCCAAAGTCGAGTGAAAATAGGCTAAACCAGGGAAAATAAAACCTATCACACCCCCAACCAGGATGTTTAGAAATTGCCTTTTTAATGTGAGATGAAATTCTTAAAGGGAGGTGAAGGAGAAGGAATATTGAATAAATATCATTTGTTATTTCAAAGTAACAAATAAAATCACTAGAGAATTTTTAAAACTATGTATGATAGTGAGGGGCTGAAGATTTAAATAGTTAAATTTATCAATTAACAAATAGAAAAATAAACCAAAAAATTAAAAACTTGGAACATTTAACTTTTTTTTGGGGGGGGGGGAGGTGAAAGTAAAACAAGCTTTTCTTTTTTTCGGGGGGGGGGGGGGCAGAATTTGAATAATGAGTCCTTTACTTCAAGGTAATAAATAGAACAGAAAAATTAAAAAAATGTAAAGAATTTAAAAAAAAAATGAAAGTGGCACAAAAGGTTAATCCTGATTTTATATATATATATATATATATATATATATCTTTCACTCTATTTCTTCCTTTTATTTTTTTTATGGTAAATTTTAAAAATCAACAGATAGAGCAAAACACAATTATAACTAATCTTTTCTGCAAGGCAACAACGAATTTTAAATGGTCAAAAAATAGTGTGCTGGAGGAGAGGGTGGAGGGGGGGGGGGATTAGAAGAGAAAATTTGAAATGGGAGGTTGCCTCAGACGATTGATCATCATGTTATTGCCACTTCAACTTAATAAATAGTGCAATATGTGTGCAGAATGGCGAAAATTGGAGTATGTATGTAGGGGAGGGGGGAGGGATTTCATCCGAGAGAATTTAGGTGATTTATTCAAATATGACGAATGACTATTTTAAAATAAAAAATAAAAGAAGTAGGACAAAATAATATTTAAAAATATGGCAAAAATTTTAAAATAAAAAACTGAAGAACTTTAAAGATTTTTAATTTTGTGCACTAGCGGCAGACTAATGTTTTTTTTTTCATAAAAACTCAAATAATGATAAAGATTTAACAGCATTAAAATGTAATAGTAATTGATTTAATTGCATGGATCAACTTGTAATTATTTTAACTGATTGTTTTAATTGCAGGATACAGCTAAATAATTTATGATTTATCGTTCAATCTAATTATAATCGATTTGATTTTAGTTTCAACTTCCTATTAACGTCTAATCGCAATTAAATTAAGAACAATTAATTTTTAATGAATTATTTCAGTGAAAATATGTTTTATTAATGGAATCAACACGTCACACAATTATGCAACTTAATAATAATAATAATAAAAAAACTAAATTAATTCAGTAGTAATGCTAATAAAACTAAATTCAATTGTGTCATAGAAACATGATCAATAGAATTATATTTATTACAAAAAAATCTTTACGTCTGTTTTTATTTTTCCTAAAAAATAAAATACGTTCTCAATTTCTTCGAACATAGCGACTTAATAAAATAAATGAATATTATTGAACTGAAAAACATGAGTTATGTTTGAATTATATATATTGTGCAATTAAAAGCATTTTAATGCGAAAAAGCTCTCAGCAAAGGAATGGGGTTTCTGTTCGCTGCGCGTAAGACGTCAGGAACGTGAAAGGGAGCGTAGCATTGAATTGATCCCCGCACCAACTGTTACTCTGGCGATAAAGTGCTCAAAACGTGAGCCTTCTTGAAAAAGCGCCCGGGCTTGGTACGAGGCCTCTACTGATTTAATTTAATTGACTGGTTGATTTAATTGATTTTTTTGCGGGCCGGGTCGGTGCTGTTTTCACTGATTTTGGTACGGGCCGTGAACTGTGAAAATAGAAACGGGCCATGTCGGGCTCGGGCCAAACTTTGAATTTTTACACCGAACCGTGATAAGATAGTTTTTGTTCGAACCGAGCTGGGGCCGGACCTTTAAAATCCGGCCCATGCAGACCTTCAATCTTTAATTAAATAAAAAAAAATTCAAATTCGACAGATAACGAGTTATAATGATTTTAAATTACATTGCTTAAAAAAATAATAATAATTTTAAATTTTTTAAAAAACTTTATGAGAAATTTCAGGATGTGACTTTGTTTGCAAATTATATGGTTAACCATCACAAAAAAGGAAAAAAAGAAAAATTCTAACTCAATAAATATAACTTTTACATGTTTCCTGGAGCTCTGTAAGTAACATTGTTTCTTGGATTACACGCATTTCAATTTGTGTCTAATCCCTTAAAACCTAACGAATTATTTAAACGGGCATAACTCTGTGATATTTATAGCTATGAAGATGGAATTTTTGTGTTTAATTCAGGAATGGATAAGAAAAATTTCCTAATTGGAAATTTTATCCTACGGGGGTCGTATAAAAATTTAATTTTTGTATTTTCTCAAATAGACCCCCCATGGAGTTGCAACTTATCTCATCAAATTTTGCACCCTTTTTTATGAAGCTTTACAGTTGGAAGTATGTGCCTTGGGGCAATATTTAAGGAGATAGCCTATTATTTCGATATTTATGAATCACACTGTATATATGCACACACACACATATACATAAGTAGAAGCTTACAAAATATCGATTAGAAAATTGAGTTCAATCCCGAAAGTAACTATGTTATCAGCTTGTTACACAGGTAAATCACGCAGATAAAAATGACCTTTCAAGACGTGTTTAAATAGATTAAATATTCCGAGAGCTTTTTAATTGTTTAAATTCTAAAAGGTATATATTAATATATGTATCATAAAACCTTTCAAATCTAACAAATTGTTCTGGTCATTAGCACGTCTCAAAAGCAATCTTTCTTTTTTCATTACATCAGCTGAGCATAATTGTTTTCTTTCAAAGTCTAAAGAACCTGGAATGATTCCAAAATTGTCTTACTTAAGAAGACTTCGCTTTTCACTCTGAAACCATGCGTAGACAATTAGATTCAGTTCATTCATTTAATCATTTGTTTTGTTTCTTTGCTCATTTAGATAATAACATCGAAATTTCTGTAAATATTTTTCCTGTAAGTATAAAACTTTACCCATAAGTTAATTTTAGGTTTCATTTTTATTAAGGAATTATCGCGAACCTTTTCTCTCCTGCATTTTATTTATGGTGTTAAAAATTGCAAAACATTTTCACATATTACAGAAACGTTTATTAAAACTCCGTGTAATCCCTAGTTACTCACGTTGTCGGAAACCTTTCTCTTATCTTCTAAAGCCTTATTTGCGAAGGGCTAATCAGAAATCTCTGAAAACAATAGGTTTCCGTGGCTTACGGAAACGCTTCTGAAACAAAAGGTCCTCCTTGTCCAAAATTTTCGGAAAAGACATTTCTGATAATTTTGGACGCCTGTTGTTGTAAACGTTTCTTCTATATCAGGATTTGTTTTTTCTTTTTTGTTCTTAATAAAATGTAACACTAAGAGTGGCTGCAAGTTACAGAAATTGGTATGATGCAAAATTTGTGCATTTTAAATGCATGTAAAAAAGTTGAATAGAAGAAATAAAATTAAACTGCATGAGGAACACGAAATTTTATTAGGATTGAAAATAAGTCTTTGTGGGGAAGAATATTTGGTGAGATGATTTTGAGAGAACAATTGAAATAGAAATTGACTCAAAGCTGTGTCACATTACTAAAAAATATATTAGGTATTAATTATTATTTTTATTATTATTAATTTCTAATAATTAATTTCGCGCATTTCTAAATACTGTTAAATTATTAGGATTTCGTGCAGGAAATAGTATATATACTTGTCCTCAATTCGAAATGTAATAATTAAAATAGAGGTAATAAAATATAAAAATCGCACGTTCGTAAATTTAAAATCTTGCAGATACTACAAATGCAGGATTCCTTATATTTTTCGGTTTTATTTAAGCAATATGTTCTCCTAGAATGAAACTATGTAAGTGTTATAGTTATTGCCCCTTTTATTACTTTAAAATAAATAAAATTTCAACTATACTCAAATTACTCCGCAGGTGGAAGAATTTGGGTATTATGTGTATAAACAAAGAAATGTGTTTTTATACTCTAGCTGTACAGCTATATAGCTAAAGGTATGCTAAAAATGTAGATGTCCGTTTAGAGATTTATTAATGAAAATATAATACTAATGTTGAAATTGTTTGCAATTTCAAATTAATCCGTTGTTCATAAAATAATTTGTTTCATTAGTTGTAGTGTTTCTAAAAATGAAATATGAGCCTAAAACATGCACAAAAACCTGCATTTAAAACTCTGTAGGGTTCCATACAAATTGCTTTCATTTTAGAGTAAATTTTATAAATTCCATCTAAAATTATTAACATAACAGATATTACAATTAAATCGATATTTACTGAACCATATACTTTCGTTGAAGTAAGGATGCCTTTCCTCGATACATGAGCTTTCTGAATTATCTTGGTCAACAGTTACTGGTGCATACAGGTACTTCCTATTTTAATGGCTTCTCATATTAGTTGTATTTTTCCATTAGTTGTATTCTCTTTTGAAATCTTTATATTTAAGAAACTTAATTTACGATACTTCATAAAAAAAACCACTTTCTTACCATTCAGTTTTTAAAACAGGATAATAACAGTGTCAACTAGACACAAACTACGCGTTTTGAATTGAATATGAATGATTTTGCAAGACTGGGAGAGTATTGTTATGAAATCTTTATCTTTTCGTACTGTGTTAGATAACTGAAAATAAATATGCAAGTTTTTGCTCAAAGATTGTGAATGATTCATTCTGTAATTACGATATTAAATAATAATATGTATTGTATTGTAATTAAATATTCTGTAATTACGATATTAAATAATAATATGTATTGTATTGTAATTAAATATTCTGTAATTACGATACACTGATACGCAACACTTACGATACACAATTCGTTTCACAAAATTCAGAAAAATAGCATAACACAATAATCAGAAAACAGAATCGTACAGACTCAAACACAGCTTCTGAATTTGCAAGCAATTAGCTAACAAATCTAACTCTACGAAGTATATAAGTTTGTGATGGAATCTCTAATATCACAAACAACAGCATGCCACTTTACTATGTAACAGACTGTCAAGCACTACTATTAGCACCCCTGCTTACAAAAATTGACGTCATTTCAAATTATCTGAAATGCCACCAATAAATCTTTTCGTACTCTTTGAAGAGACTTGATTTCTGTAATTTTCCAAAAGAGTGTTTATCTGCTACATTTGCCAACTTTTCTGGAAAATCATCATATTCTTTTTCAAAATTGACGTTTGTACTAGCTAATGCATTATACTCATTAATCACAAATTCCTGTAACTTTTTTACATCAACAATAATAGATGTGCGGGAAACCATGTTTGACATTTTGTAACAATAATAAATTTCAGTTCAAGTTAAATACCCATGCATCATATAAAACATGTAAAAAAATATTTTCACATAGATAGTAATTTATTCGAATTATTTTGGTTCATCTTGCATAAGTACTATTTAATATACAAGCATCGCGAAAAAGTCTAAAATTTAGCTCATCTTGAAAACACATGGTGTCATTGAAAACGAATTTCAGTAATGAAACTTCCAAAGATAATAATGTGTCCGAACCTTTCTGTAAGGCTCTGTATCAGGACTGAACACACTATTTTAATAGGAAACATACTGCGTGTATCTCAATTACATAATAATAAATACCAGTGAATTTATATTGTATAACATCAGTTACAATAATCAGACGTGTACCGCCCACATCAGACCGTACTGCATCAGAATTACTTTGCGTGACTCTGTAAACTAAGTGTTGAAAATGGGTTTTTTTAGTAATGTGTTTCTTAAATTGCTTATATAGAAATCTCATTTCATTGCAGGAAAAGTGAAATTTCTTAATAATATTGCGTTACTGTTAGAAAGTGTTTCATAATCTATGCCTAATGCATGATTTTTCGTTCTTGTTAAAGATTTAGTGCGAGAGATTCCAGGAGTAGGAAACAAGAAATGTTTTGGGGTAATGGAGGAATGATGTTTTTCAAATAATTTTGCTTCCTAAACATAATCCTAAAAAAAGAAAAAAAATCCAAAATATTGGCCATTCGAGTTGATGAATCCGGATACATCAATCAAATTGTTTTACCTTAGCGCTTGGTCAACTTTTGCATATTTTTATTTAAAGCAATAATATCAATTTTCCTAAAACAATTCAGTGAAACGTTCCAGTCATTTCTTAGTTTTTTTTTCTAAACGTGAGTCAGAATATACACTTGAAAAACAATATATTTTATATGTGTTCACAGGAAGCATTACTATATCCCATAAATATGCCAGACCGGTTTTAGCAATGAAAATAATCGAAAATCCATTTTTATGAGAACATAGCTCATCTGTATGGTTATTGTCATATATTTTTTTAACGATAAATTTTTTTACGCTAAATACTTTCTGTTATAGAATAGCCTGCATAGACTCTACAACTCCAGAGAAAATTTCAAACACACAGAAAAGTCTTTCAATATTTTGATATTTGAATAGTAGTAATATATTCAGTAAGTAGTGATATGGAAACAAAATATAATGAAGAATGCAGAGGTTTTTATGATTTATTCTTTGCAGTTTTCAAATATAAATAGATTATTTATAATATTATTAGCTACAACAATATATAATATGTTATATTTGGGGTACAATCCGCGGAAAGAAAATATGTTTTTCTGCGGTTAATCATATTCTATTTTTATTTATCTTGTTTGAAGTTTATTAGAATTGTGATCTTTATTCTTATCTTTTAATTATTAATTTGAGGTAGTACGTTTAATGACAAACATTTCCCCCTTCATTATTGAAAAATACCGTGTATTATCATCGCGTTTGGCTAAATTACAGAGCGTGATTACCGCCGGGGTAGCTTTCTCTTTATGGACTTATGTGAATTAAATTTTGGTTCCATCTATTACTTAAAGCAAATGAAACAAGTAAAAAAAAATATTAAAATAAATTATTAACGTAAAAAAGTAAAGAAACATACTGAATAACTGCGACCTATGGCAGTCATAATTTGATATTGCAAAATAATGTCTTAATAATTACGAACAGACTAATAATTACGCAAGAATACTTGTGGTTATTTGTGTGATACTTTCGTAAACATTAAGTTAAATAACATAAAGAATTGAATACATATAATAAATGATATATACAATAATTAAAATCAATCTAAAGATGTCTTCAAATTTTAACTACATACTAAAGTACATTACACCGGAGATAAATACCGTAAGCTTCACCACTTTTTCCAAATAGTAATTTTCTTCTTATTTATGGCAAAAATTCTGTGTTTAAATGCGACGATTACTATTCGAAAATACTGGTGGAAGTTTACCACTACGGTAATCAGTCTCGTCGAAATTAGATATTTTCTAGGTTTCAGAACGTAAAATACATAATTTTACAGTTATTGTTTAAATTAGGACTAGGTATAAAATGAAATTTGCACTTAAGCAAATAGGTTAAAAATGTCATTCGTTTGCAAAATTTTTGCATGAAGCGTTTAAAAATAATTCTTGTTTTTAAAAAAGTATACAATTTTAAATAACGGTAAAAAAAATTACCTTAATAATGATAAGGCATATTACAGGGTGTCCTAAAATGGACTGGAAATTTAGAAAATTCAATAACATGTAAATAGTGAAAACTAATGAAGTTATTCATGCGGGAATTTCTTTACTACACTTTCTTTTTCAGTTTCAAATATCACCGATAGATAGTGATGTCTCAAACAATTAGAATACTAAAACTAATGTAAAAATATGTATTAAATCTGTGATGGATATATACAGGGTGGTGCAGAACTATATGTCAAAAATGTAAAGGCAGGTAGAGTGGACCTAAATAAGCAGATTTCGTATAGGAATGTGGGTGCGGGAATGCAGTGTTAAAGCAATAGAGGACGCTGTTGAATTCGGTGGATAAAAGCAATTCGCTGGCTTGGATCGTCATTCTCCACACGGATTTCGAGCAACATGCGCGTTACACCAATGGGAAGCTTGCCGATACGCATTTCATGTATGGGGCTAAGTAAGGAAATGGTTAACATCCAACGCACGCCCAACAGCTTTTGAGCTTGTAGAAGAACTAACCTCTACTGTGCGTAATACTGCTTCTTCCACTGCATGAATTCTGCGATATCTTACAGTGCACTTATCACGCCTGGAAGCATAAAACTATCCTATCGCGCACTCCTAATGAAGCGCAACTTCTAACGAAGACGCTCAAATGTTCGGGGATATGGCAGAATCCTACCCGGGAATCGTTTAATGTAAATCCTTTGAGCAGCCAATCCATTTCTTTGAGCAATCCCATACACGAAATGCATGTCGGCAAGCTCCGTACTGGTGTAATAATTCATGTTGCTCGAAATCCGTGCGGAAAATGACGTTCAAGTCAACGAAGAGCATTAATTCTCCGCATTTAGCAGCGCCCTCTACTGCCTCAACACTGCATTTCAGAACCCACATTCCTATACGAAATCTGCTTATTTAGGTTCCCTCAACATGCCTTTACATTTTTGATACATAGTTCTGCAGCACCCTGTATAATGAATATACGCAATGGATTAGAGCATAAAAATTTATTACGCGTTTTTAATCTGCATTTTGTTTAGCTGTTGAAACGCCAAACAAATGGTTTACATTTTGAAATTACAAGGTTATTTTGAGCAGCATTACAGTATGAAATAGGGAAGCTCCATCTTTCGGTGGTAGCTGAAACTAAAACAAAGGAGCATAGCAAAGAAAAATTCTGACTTCACACATTACTCTCTTCCTTAAGTAACTTCAACAGCTGTCAGCGTATACTTGTTGTTGAATTTTAAAATTGTCCAGTCCATTTTGAATACATTTCGGAAATATTAAAAATATTTCAAGAAATTTTAGTTCCTAATGTAATTTGCCAAATATAATTAAATAAATCTGTATTATTATTTTTTTTTTCAACATCGTTGTGAAAGAAATTGAGTTCTTTTTTGTGGCATTTACTATATATACTCTATTCAACAAACATTTCTTATTCAAGTAAATTCCTGAGCCGCCATGCATAATTCACATCGTTTTGAGGCAAGAAACTGCTGTAAACTGCTTTAACGTTAGAACTTTCATTAATTAAACCCACAACATAACACGGAGTTGACGATAAAGAAGTTGCGTTAAATAGCACCGTCCCTTTTTTCTTCCCCGGATACAAAATCATAGAATATTTTCAGACAAAGCTAGATAATGTCAGGATAAGCACAATTAACAAAGATGTAATTAAAAAAAATACTTTCAAGTCTCTAGAACTTTCTAATTATTTTCCGTTTCATTGAAAGAATTACGGAAATTTTCGATGAGAATAAATAAAAATGTTTTTATGATACAACACGTATTATACAGCATGGCGAATTTCTAATGTTTATATAGAGCCTGTTATTAATAGTTTTGACCTGTTTAGCCATATTGCTATAAGACATTTTTCCAGATTTCAGCAAAATTTTCTTAAAATGCTTCTATTTCTCATGACTTGCTTAGAAAAGATGACCAAAAATAGCCAGAAAACTTGTACAGCCAGTAAATTGTGCGTTCGAGGGAAAAAAAATTATTCTGAAGCTTTAATTTTGGTAAATTTCGTATATTGACTACTGGATTCCCAAAAACTTAAAAGTACTTTCATTTTACTCAGCTGTCTAATTTTTTTCAGTTTGAATGAAAGAATGACGGGAATGTTTTATAAGAATAAATAATTCCTTTTTTATGATATATCATACATTATACAGCATGGTGAATGTATAATTTTTCTGTAGAGCTATTAGGATTCTGGTTTGTTTAGCCACATTGCTAATAAGACTTTTGTTGAATTTTGTCAGGACTTTTATAGAAGAAAGAGGGAGAAAGTTACCCCGTTCACTTTACCCCTCCTATAAAACAGCCGATGGGCCAGTATTACAAAGAAAATAAATTTAAAAAATCAAAAAACCCGACTGCGTAAAAAGCGAACTAATTAATTATTTTAATTAATTATTTCTCATCAATGTGAAACTATTCTTTTACTTACCTATTTTTTTTTTATTTACTTGTATTGAAGATTTTTAAGTTGTGTTTCATTGTTAGTTCCTATCTATAAACATTGTTTTGATGAGGCCTGTAGATGTCTATGATGGTTAGAGTTGCAATAAGGCTAGAGATCTTACCTGCACAACTTCCAGGTTGTGTAATATTTAAACGAGCTTCTGACTGTAAAATAGTCAATGAAACATCGTCTTCATTTTGAAAGACCTATCCAATGATATGCCACTCAATAGGGTGCGTAAAAAAATTTTTCCTCTCTACCGCCATTTTGTATTTTACGGTCGCCATTTTGAATTTATAAAAACAAAACCTAGCCTATAACCATTGGACGGTTAAGACGAATCGATAGAGACCTCATTCATTAAAATCCATCCAGCCGTTGGGATGTTTCGAGGGTATAAAGAAATCCACATACTCAGATACGCGTGAAACACATAACCCTTCTTGGCAGTCGGGTAAAAAAGATGCGGACACTCCTTGGAATTTCCGAAGAGGCTGACACTAAATTTTTATATTAGAAAAAATTGACTCTTTTTTTTTGCAGTTTAGAAATATTTTTGTGTTTAATCTCAGAATTTAAAACATTTTCTGCAATTAAATAAGGCGAAAACCTACATTGAAATATTGTAGTAAAACTGTATGCACTCTAAAATAACTGAAATTTCATGCATAGAGGATGCACTCCAAAAAAAATCCGACCAGTTTTGCTGTAGGAATCGGAAAAATAGTTGCCCTTATCGTACCGGAAAAATTTCCGACCCAGCTCGGAATAAAATACGTAAAAAAAGGAAATAGTCAATAAAACGGTATTTTATGGATTTTATTCCGATTTTACGGATTTTATCCCGAGCTGAGTTGGAAAATTTTCCGGTACGATAAGGGCAACTATTTTTCAGATTCCTACAGGAAAACTGGTCATATTTTTTTTACAGTGTGAGGAAGGAAGGTGAGGGCTTAGAAACACTTATTGTTCAAAATTTTGCTTCTTGACGTATTAAAGAGATATTGCCAATTATTACGATTGTCAACCATTATAATTACACCGTGGAAAATTTTATAAAAAATAACTACAAACCTTGAAAATACACTGTAAAAAAACAATGCCAGTTTTCGGGTGGGAATCGGAAAAATAGTTGCCCTTATCGTGCCGGAATAATTTCCAACCCAGCTCGGAATAAAATCCGTAAAATACCGTTTTACTGACTATTTCCTTATTTTTACGGATTTTATTCCGAGCTGGGTCGGAAATTATTTCGGTGCGATAAGGGCAACTATTTTTCCGATTCCTACCGGAAAACTGGCAGTATTTTTTTTATAGTCTACACATGATTAAATTTTTAATGCACACACACACACACATATATATATATATTTGGTTTTTAATGAGTGAAGCACACTTTAATAGCTTTTAAGGACATCTTTGATGGAAATAGTAGTGATTTTAAAGAAAGCATTCTTTAAAATGTAAATTAATTTTTATAAGATTCATAACCGGAAAGCTTCAAAAGGGCGCCAAGTAAACCTCCATAGGGCGCTGCGTTGGGCAGCAATGTATACAGGACTACTATACTAGACGATAATGCTTACTAAAGAATTCATAAGCATTATCGTCTATAGGAACGAATTACTTAAAATGAGTTTTTAAATATTTATTTTTCACCCAAATAATATTTCAATATGCATAAAAAAATGTTTGTAGACTATTGACATGTTGATATTTTATCCATTCCGCTTTCTTAAACGAGGTTTTTTTTTTTTTTTTAAAGCTTGTTTTCTTCACGTATAAAATATTTTATTGGAAAATAGCGTCGAAGGATGAAAATGGGGCTATATTAAAATGAAGAGTAGAAACACCCCTTGATATGAAGGAAAATTAGATCATTTGGAGGCTGTTTTATTTATGCCTGTCATTCTTTGCGATCGATGCAAATAAACGGAGTCTGTCAAAGATGGCGTAAAGGAAAGAAGTTGGCGTAAGTGTGGCGAAATTTTTGGCGACTGACATCCGGCAACCCGATACTAGAGCAGCCAGCGGCTCAGATGCAACGGCCTGAATTGTGTTGAGGAGGATTTTCTGTTTTTTCTACACTTGGATTCTCCTTATCTTTTCTCTCGGATTTGTCTAGCATCATCCAACTCTTTATAAGAGACAGGTTTCAGTCCCCTCCTTTGGTGGTGGGAAAAACTGACATCCCATCGGTCACTCTGATCATGGCTGACGTGCAACAGAGAACGACCACTAACGGCACTCCAGGTAATTTAAAATTTAGATCTTATTTTTCCCTTTTCTTCCGGATAAACACACATCGCTTCTTCGCCTACCCCTTTCATTACCAGTAAAAATCCAAAATAGTACCACTTTGTTTAGAAAATAATTTTCAACACACACACACACACATATATATTTAACTTTGTTTCATTTTCTTTCAATGATATGAAACTTTGTTTCAATAATTACAGATATATAGACAAATATATTTTCAGTAGAAGCAAATCACATATATATCTACAAATTCTCTTTTCGTCTTTAACCGAAAGCAAAGAAGAAAAAAAAGTATATGTATATCAGTTTGTTTAGTAAAATAATGCTTTAGAAATTTGTATAGTGATTTGAAACTTCGTTTTAATAATCATAGCTATATAAGCAAATATGCATTCTATAGCTATAGAGAAAAAAACAGGTACATAGAGAAACACTCCTCTCATTTTCAGATGAAAGTCGAAAACAGCCAAAAAATATCTGTTTGTTTCGTTAAACTAAAAAATAACATCAAGTAAAAGATTTTACAAATTTTTACGATGATTTAAAACTTTGTTTCATTTATCATAAGTATATAGGCAAATATTTTTTCATAAACATGTAGATAAATCATAGATATATAGATTCTCTTTTCATTACCCTTTTCATTTTAGATGAAATCCTAGACGAAAACCTTTTAACGATTCTAACATTTTTAGACGAAAACTAAATAATAATGATAATAATAAAAAGTTGCCTTAGAATGATTTGTAATTTTGATTCAGAAATCATAATATTTTTTTAACACGTTACATCACATATAAAATAAAAGAATAAGTGATATTATTATTTTTTATCGAGTTATGTAAATGCGAAATATACCGTTGATAGTAGTCATAATAATTACATAATTAGAAATAATTTATTTACAAATATTTATTTTACTCTCCCTTTGAAAATTTTTTTATCACATCACTTTCTTCTCACTAAATCTAGTTTTTTTACGAAAATACAGTCGTTATTAAACTACAAAAACTCGTACTTTATGTTGTTTAGACACATGGTGTTTGGCACATGAAACAGTGTTTAATAGGTACGCATAAAAATATTTTTAGCACCACATAGTTAAAATTCGGTATGCTTTTATAATCATTAACTGATTAAAAATTAACGATTTTGAAAGTAAGCTGTTAACTTATTGAAAGTGTCAAAATGCATGCAAGTGGAAAACTCTTTAAATGTACAAAGAAATTATTGCAGGAGGCTTTATTATATAATTTTTTTTTTTTAATTACACATAAAGAAAATAGATTAAAAAATCTGCAATATTTAGAATGATAAAATCTAATTAAAATCTGGGTATAAAATATTTAGAATCTATCGTTCGTTTCATATTAAAGATAAAAAATATTGTAATCTAAGGCAAAATTTTATGTTTTTCGTGCCATAATATTTATTTTTTAACCTTCTAATGCATGGCAACCAAGTATGAATTTGTATTGTAAAGCCACCGTCAGAGAACTGTGCATATTTTATTTTCACTTTTTATTACATATAAAGTTCCTCTGAAATATATCTTGAGAAATAGATTGTGAAATCATTTTCTTTTCGAGTATTTAGTTGGAAAATCCACATTTGACAAATTTGTTTCTGTACTGTATGAGAAAAGATTTTTTTCAAAGAGTTTCTGCTCTTGTATGAACACTGGCAAAAATGTTTTGCTTCCTATTTTACGTTAGTGTATCAAAAAGTTAAATTTTATATTAAAAAATATTTAATAACTATATTATAACAATTTATTGCTTTTAAACACCATATAATGTTCGTTATGCAATTTTGAAATAAGTGTAATATTTTAGGAAATTCAATATTTTATGTTCTTAATAAACCATTTGAAATCTATTTCAAGTGCGTTTTTTTATCTATTTAAAAATAATTCATCGTAACAGGGATAAATATAGACATTCATATTATTTTCTTTTATTTCAAATAAAATAAAAATTGTTTAAAAATATCCCACATAAACTAGTACAAAATATGAGTAACAACAAAAACAGTTTTATTCCGTATTAATATGAAGGAAAAAAATCATATACTAATTATTAAGGTGTTAATTTGCTACATATTTAGGAAAAATCATTTATAAAATACGTTGCGATGAAAAGATGGTGAATACTGTGTGATAAAAAATAACCATTAGGAGGTTCCAAAAAATAATACATTTGTTTAAACTATGTTTAAAATCAGACTCAGTTAAAAAAGAAATGTTTTTATTACACACATGTTTATTGGTTAGGAAAAGAATATAACTGAAAATATTCTTTTACTAGAAATATTCTTTTCGAAACAATTATTATTACCACAGAGTACATTTAAAAACTGCCAAAATATGCTTGGAAATATGCACTAAAAAAGCTCCAAAAATTCTGTTAAAACTCAAGATATTGTAATGAGTAACCCCTTACCAGTAAATGAGTTTCCAGTTTTATTTAAATTGTAATATATCTGTGCATAATTTATAGCTAAGTCAGTATGTACTACTTGAAAACAACTATATTATGTAGAATGTCGCTTCTTATCATTGTCTAATAGATAATTCCATGATCTTTCGTTTAGCGATATAGTTCCAATTGAAAATAAAAAAGTTTTAAATTCTCATTCTCTCACACATCAAAATAGTTATTTTTGTAAAAGTTATGAAATTTAAATTTTATATGGTCCCTGGTACTGATAATTTATATTTAGAAAACTTTCTTCGTGCTCTAACAAATAAAGTAATGAAAATTTAATATCTGGACGACCAAAATAAATCGAATTAGGATATTTCGACTTTTATGAAATTTCAGCGTTTCTGGCACTAAAAAAAAAAAAACATTATACGGCCATCACCAATATTTTTATGAAATTAATTTATCATACAGCGTTCTGTATAATGCTGAAAAGAATTATATAGGAATTTATAGAAAATTTAACTTCCTAATCCTAGAGCTAAAAAGTTCAAAATATGTACTTAAAAGTATTTTTATGTGATTTTATGCATTTAAATACTTTAGTTAATGAAATTGCATATAATCCGTTGTCTAATTATTACTGTTGCAAAAGTAGCATCGTTAATATATCACTACTAAACATGAATCAGTAATTCATTATATAGCATTATTATGTAAAAAATGCTGGTAGTATATTACGGTTAAAAAGTGGTGATTTATAAATGAACATATATAAAATTAAGTTATTATTTAATATAAAACATCAAAGGTTAAAACAAAATAGGGAGTAAAGTTATTACCAAATTTAACTATTAAAATTTTGTTATTTCTATAATTATAACTTTAATTTCTTTATTCTAGTTGCATTTCAATTGCAAAATGTTCAAAATGTTTTATTTTTTATATACACCATAAACAAAATTTAAGACCATATTAAAAAATTGACAATTTGGTTTTATGTAATTTATTCCGATTTACAAGAATTATTATAATTTTTACCGCAAAGCAAATATTTACCCTTGAGGACATATCCGCAATGTTATCGTGAATGTAACTAGATTCATTGTTAAAATCTCTAATGTAAACTAGCTGACGATAATCTTTAAAAAATATTTTCAAAATTAAGCTTAATAAAGCATTTAACTTAGCCTATTTGAAAATTAATTGTGCCAAAATGAAATAAATTTTCTTCAACAAAATTTAATATTGAAAATATCATCGAATTTATTTCACTTACACACATACACGCATGGATAGAATATATTTATATGTTTAAATACGACGGTTAAATTTCCATTTGACAAGCTTTTTTTAAAAAAAAATTTATGGCTACAAATATCTGGAAAATGGTCATTAATGCTAAAAAAAAAAAAAATAACAACAATACGTAATCATCTAATGATACAAAATAAAAAGAAAAGAAAATTTTGTTAGTTTAAAGAAAAGGAAAAAGAAAGAAGGAAAGAGAAAAAGCAAATCAGAATACACTGCTTCAGATTCTTTAAAGTTATATTTCGAAAAACTTTACCTGCACGTATTTTATTTTAAAAATCGTATGTTTCTAGCAATATACAAATTTATGAAATCTACTGCATATATTTTGAAAAACATTAAAATAATTTTTTTATGTATTCTTTATAAAGAAAAAATAATATTTAAGAAATTATAAAGATATTATATAAGTTTCATTTTACTCTGAAATTTATTAAAGACCTAAACGATAAACAATACAAATAGCTTAAAAATAAACTTTCAAATTGTATTTAGTTCTGAATGCATTAAATGTCTACTATTTTAATTAATTCATACTGATAAAAATATGAAAAGTTTAATATTTTGAAACAAATCAAAATATTAATTTTAACATAGCAAAATATTTACTGTATTTTGGGTAAAATTTAGCTATTTCATAATTTACACAGATAATATAAACCTTATTTTTCCAGAACTTTTAAAAACTGAATTGTTTATTAATGCAGAATACTTATTATACAGGAGAAATTATTTCAAACAATATTTTATTCCGGATGTTATAAATATCTACCATTTTATCAATTTCAATTTAATAAAGTAAACGAACAACAACAACAACAAAATGAAAGTTCATTTGTCTAGTAAAATTATTAAATCTATCACCAACTGCATTAAAAAAAAAGAATAAATCAATATTTTATCATTTACTTAAGAATTTTACAGATTGCTAACTTCTAAATCTTATTGGATTAATGTTTAAACTAATTGATGACCCACTTTATAACTTGATTATAGGTATGATTGCATGATTCAAAATATGAACTTTAAATTAATGTTCATCATTATGAGATAGAGACAGAGAAATGAAAGATGAGAAAAAATAACACAAGAACAGGAAGTTGTAATATAAAAAAGGTTTCACTTCTACGTTTAAAATAAAAAGAAAGCAAGAGTTATATTCAGATGTCTTTGCTCAGAAGGTGGTAACTCTAGAAATGCTATACTCAACCTGTGGCCTGCCGACCTTTTATGTATGGCTCGACAGCACATAATTATTAACCCGTATACTGTAAAAATTTGTGATTAGCATAGCTCTTTTCTTAGACCTTTAATTTGATAACTTTCTTTTTGATGAGGCCTTTTCTTAGTCAAAACTTCTTTTTACACCTAGTCCTATTTAAGCAGCAATGGTGAATACACTTCTTTAATCTTCGTCACTTATCAAACATCATTTAAAATTAATGAAATTCCCATAAAATGTATTTAATACCTTTTCTTGGTCAAAAGTTCTTTATACATGTAGTCCTATTTGCTCAACAATGGCAACAATGGCAGTAATGGATAATATATAATACATTTTTTAAATCTTCAACACCCTCAAACATTATTTAAAATTAAATATATTCGCATAAAAGATATTTAAGGCCTTTTCTTAGTTAAAAGTCCTTTTTACAGGTAGTCCTATTTGCGCGACAATGGTAAATATATTCTTTAAATCTTCAACACATATCAAGCATTATTTAAAATGAATTAAATTTGCACTATATATTTTTACCTTTTAAAAATATAAAACGTTTTTGCGTTGAGCAAAAGTCTGATTTTTTTTTTAAAAAGACCATCCTGAATTTTTAATTTTTAGAACTTTAAATTTTTTGCATTATTCTATTCTTGCGTTTTATACTTATTGCGTAGCTAATGCTGATTATATTATTATTTTTTTTTACTTTGTTATACTCCTTTTTTATATTACTTTTTTATATTATTAAAAATATAGTATATTGTGGCGAGTAAAGAAAAAAGGTTGAATATGGCTGCTGTAGAGCAAAAAGAAATTCCGTTATACTAAATCAGATACAAAAATTAGAGCATTTAATAACAAAACAAATACTAAAACACAAAACTAAAGTGCGCTCAAGTTAAAAAAATTTCTAAAATTTAAAAGCTTGATATTTTGTATTTTTTTTATGAAACATTAAAGAATCATGTATTGTAAATTAAAAATTATTCAAAAAATCTATGTTTTGCTTGCTTTCGAAACCAAATAATTAATGGTAAATATGTACACGATAAACATAATGTATGCTTAAGACAAAATCACATTTAGATTTTAATTTTTTAAGGGATAGCAATTGCTGAAACGCACTTCAGTCTAAAAAGAGATATAAAATTAAAAATCTTAGTACTTTGTAAATCTTAGTACTTAGTACATAATTTTTTTAATGTGACATTAAAAATGTACATATCTTGTTAATTTAAAATTAGTGAACAAACTATTACATATAATCTTTCTAAGTCGAAAATTCCGTGATAAATAAGCACACGAAAACTTAATTGGTGCTTAAAATAAATTCATGCATAACTTATTTACCATAAAATTAAAGAACACGAAAAATCAAAAAAAGTTTTTGAACGTTACTAATTCCTGCACAATTTTCAGCTGACTCCACCATTTTTCTAAGAATTCTGATACTAGAAGTGGATTATCTTTCTTTTCACTAAATTTCAGACAGCCAATGAGATTTTCCCCCTCTTTTTTCTGTTGAATAATATCTTATTTAAATAAAGCTTATTCTAAATACAAGAAAAGGATTCTATAAATATGATGACGTTTACAGGAACTATATTTCTATTTTAAAAATTAAAAAAAAGGAGATGCAAGAATAAAAGATAGGGTTTTAAAGTTGACATATATTTTATCATTTTGGCAATAATATTTCGATTATTTTTTACTAATTAGTAAAACTTTCAATTAGTATGTTACATATAATACATATAGACTGAATCTATTTTTTATATCTTATATTAAATGAAAATCTTTTACTAGCAAAATTTCGAAATCGCGTAAATTGTGTAATACTTCAAGAAATATTTTAAACTCAATTGAGAATAATTAAACATTTAATTGCTATATTTATAAATAACTTTATTTTATCATGTATTTGTAATTTTATAAATTAAAAAGTGAGTATAAAAGTTTTTGCTTAAATATATACAATATATATATAGATAATAAAACACTTGATTTGAAATATATATATATATATTGATTTATTATTTATCTATTCTCAAATGGCATGAAAACACATCTTTTTAAGATAACAAGAATATTAAACATATGCTTTGAAATTTGAAAAAAATGAATATCGTTTGATTTCAAGCTAAGTAACGGAATGTTTGATTCTATCTTTTTGTATATTTTTTAAAAATGAGATGAGAAAAATCATTCTCAAGAGAAAAAGAATATTTACCACCAAATAATGTAATCACTGCCAATTCAGAAATGCAGCTTTTCAGAAAGGTGCTTTCTCAATATGAAAAATATAACATAGTCGAATACTCTTATAAAATATAATATACGCTTAGTTAAAAAAAAAGACGCTTGCAATTTTTCTCATATTGAGGGAGCTTAAGTTTTCTAAATAAAAATACTGAATTTTTTTTTTTTACTAGTTCAAAGGACTAACACCTTTCCTCAAAAGTTTCAGGAGTCGACAAAACATTGAATTTGATCATTTTATTCCAGAACAATCCATGTACTGTAAAATATATGTAGGCAAATTTCAGGGTCCTTTCGGTTTTACAATGTGAGCTACATCTATTTTTGCAACCATATGTCAATTATTTTCGACAGTGAACAAAATTTTTAAATGCATGTATGTATATGTATTTTTTTTAATCCCTCCAAATTGTTATGAATTACCAAATATTGACGAACCTGTTTGAAATGTTTCCACTTGAACTTTATATCAAACGCAAGATATTTAAATATTGGTTTTAAAATATCCTAAAAATTCTACTTTAAACATATTAAAAACTGCGATCATTCATGATTTCTTTTTCTACCATTTCGCATTTTAAATCGTCTTTTCTCAGAAACTAATGGTATTGAACGAAATCCGGCATTTAACTTTAATGACTGTTATCCTAATAGCAAACCAATATTGTTTATGTTGGTTATATTGAGGACCATGCGTTCATTAAAATACTTTAAATGGAAAACCAATATTGGCTAAACATTGGCTTTACAATGGAAATATTAGAGATAAAAAGCACTATTGCCGAAATATTGAGTTTACATTGGAAATATTTGCAATGAAAGTCCAATATTTCAAAAATATTTGAAAATGAAATGACGAAATATTCAAGGGAATATTTTTGCAATATTGGCAAAATGCGAATACTCCAAAGTTGAGACAATATTGACATTATTAGACTAGATATAGCCAAAAGAAATAATACTGTCATGATGTTGTTTTCTTACAATAGGTAACAGCCAATGTAAAGATTATTAAAAAAAAAATAACAAAAGATGCCAAGAATTATATGTATGAATAATATTTTAAAATTTGTAATAAAAATAATTTTTTTTTAATATTTTAGAAAAATAACTCAAAAAAATTTTTTTTGTTGTTGTTAAATGAATTATTTTTTAGCGTAAATTTAAATAATAAATTAATTTTAAAATAAGTTTTAAAATTTAATATATTTTTTAAATTTTTTGTCTTAAGGCTTCGTTAAAAAGAAGAGGTGATTTCAGATCATAATCTAGAAACTTGATTCTGATTTAGATATTGATTTGTGGAAAATTATGACAATAAAAAATATTAAAAGATATAGTAAAGATTAACGATGGTGACTATAAACAGAATTCACACCATGTTACTAGAAAAAAATTACATTTAGAAGGCAAGAAAGAGAAAGTTATTCGTCGGGAAAAGTAAATAGTAAAGATATGTAAATTATAGTGAATAAAAATACAGCTTGTGTATAGTATTAAATATTATTAATATTTATGAATTAAAACGGAATGTTATAAGGTACTTGATGCATTGAATAACAACTTCTTTTACGAAAAGAAAGTAATTCATGTGTCTTTTTTGAGTTACTTAAAAAAAAAAAAAAAAAAAAAAAAAAAAAAAAAAACATGTTTCAAAAGTTGAATGAAAGTACATATGCGTGCCAGGATACATAAATACATACATTCGTGTTTGAAAGTATGTGTAAAAATAATAACTTAAAAATAATTGAAAGCGATTTTGAACTTAAACTATGCGGTAAGGCGAAGTAATTATAAGTCATTTTCATGCTTGAGTTTAACAGTAATTAGGATAGAAGACATTTTTCGAAGGATCTAGTAATAAAAAATGTAACTTTTCACTTTTAAAAATGCGTTTTAAATAAAAATTTGTAATGATTTCTCATTTTCTACAGGGGCTATTAAAAATAAAAATAAAATATTATTTTCAATAAATACTAAGAAAATCCTAAGAATATCAAATTTTTGCCTCTTAAATCTGAACTTTGACATTTTTGTTTTAAAAAAGAATTTACTGAATGCTGAAAAATAAAATGAAATTTCGGAACGAAAATAAATTGCGAGACAATCTGTAACTACAAATATGTTAACAGTATTTTCTATATTAATTTATTAAACGAATGTTATTATTAGGTTTAGAAATTGACGCTCATTGAACGCTTTCGCTGTTCAAAGATGGCAAAGAGAGAAGTAAAAGAAAATCAATTAGACATATAAAAAAAGAATTCTTTTAATATTTTATGCATTGCATAATATTATTTTTGCCGTAACAATCTTTTGCGTTATTGCCCTAACGGAATGGTATATACCTATGAGATCAAATTCTAATCTAGGATGAGTTATTATAGCGCAAATCTTTCCGGAATAGTATTTGATCTCGATACCAATTCAAAGTATATAATATATGAATAGTTTAAAAGCTTAGATTTGCGTTGTAAATTTTTTACTAAGCATTTCTGCTAGAAATAAGAAAAAAATATATGGAAAAATTATTAAGAAAAATTCCAAGAAAATAGAATGCTAATGTTATTTATCCAATAATTCTCCTTAAAAGTTATGTTTTCGATAAAAGTTAAAAGAAACTAAGTGAAAACAATCTATTATTCATAATTAATAAATATGCAAGATAAATGATATAAAATTACCTCCAGAAATCTCAGTGCATGCGGTATGCTGTCAAGTATATACTTAAAAAAAAAAACTTAAATCTGTTTTGTAATGTAAAAACATGTCCGTGAGAAATGCTGACGTCATATTAACGGTGGCAACACCTGACCAATAAATTTCGCTTTTAATGCAATTTTTTAAAGCTTCTAAACATCGCACAATTTCAATTTTTATACTCTCGAATAAGGGAAAAATACGTTCCTTCATATGCAATTTCTTTGAAAACAATCTTAATTTACTGATTTTTTTTTTTATAGTTTTTAAAATAATTTTTAAGTAATAATTTTTAATGTATCTTTAAAAGTAATAGTCGTATATAAATGCTTAACTGTATATAATTATGAATTTATGTTATTACAGCTTGAAGAAAAACCCTAGTAAACAAAGAACTTAATTTTTAACTTACCCTTTTAATTAAACCATTTGATTAAAAAAAAATGTTCTTTTTTTTTTCAAATTTCTGAAGTATTTGTTTTGCTGAAAGTTAATAGATAATCATGAAAATTAGAATAATTCTTACTGAAAATGCCAAAATATGAAGAACTTAGTCTTATGCAATGAAAGTAATAAAGAAAAAATGCTAAAAATTAAATTAAAAAATAACTTTAAAATTATGTGTGTTTTTTTATATTTTAATTTTAATATGATTTAATAGAAATAACAAAAATCTTACATATATAAAAAAAACTTTTCTTTCTTTAATTTTTATTATTATAAAAAAAATATTAATTTCTTCATTATTTTCATTGGTAAATACTAAGTGCTTAATGTTTCTGCAAGAAATATTCTAATTTTCATGATTATTTATAAACTTTCCTAGTACAACAACGTAACTAGAATTTTTTGTCATTTATAAAAACTCGTATTGTAAAACAAGTGGTTTCATTAAAAGGGTTAATTGGGTTTTGAGTTGTTCTTTGGCTGCCACGTTACAAATTGTAATAATTAAAAAAATTTTCTAATTCTATGCAATTAAACATACGCGACTATTAATTTAAAAGATGTACTAAAAGAAATCGTTATCAATGAAAATATAATAGTGGTTCTCAATACTTTTGGTCAGTACTGTATTTTTACATAGTGAAAGATGGAAAAAAGGTAAGGAAAATTATCTGATTATATGTTTGTGTATACATTTTTATAATTTTTAACATCGAAATGTATGTTATACATAGAAATTTATCAGGGAAAACAAAATAATACGAAACAAAATTGCGCTTCCTAATTAACGTTAAATTCACATGATTCACAAAGTAACATAAAACTAGCTTTTTATTAAAACCATCTGTGCTTCTTAAAATTGAGACTACATATTTCAGATATTTTTCGCTAATCATTTTAAATTGCGGAATAACAGTCCGTACTCTTCAAGGATAATCCATATGAGCAAACTTAATACAACATTTGAGAAAAAAATCTATCTATATTATAAAGTAAAAACATATCCATGAGTAACTCTGATGTCTTATTGACCGCGGCAACTCCTAAACAATAAATTAAGCTTTTGTTGAAATCATTTTAACTTCTGAACGCCGCACTATTTCAATTTTTATACCATGAAATAGGGAAAAAATGCTGTTTCAACGGTATCTTAATTTACTAATGTTTTTTTATGGTTTTGTAAATAATTTTCAAATATGAAATTTTTAAATCTATTTATTTTGCGTGCAGCCCGATTACGAAAGATTAATCCGTTTGCAATTTAAAAAATATAAATAGACCAGCATTTGTTTCCGGCTAGTGTTCCATAACAAAATTAAAACTTCATCAATAAATAAACAAAATAATAAAATAATATAATTAAAACATAATTTTAACAGCCATGTAATCGACCTAGTCACTTAAACCACTGAAATTATCAGAATAAAAAAGACTGCTTAAGTAGCGACCGTTGGCGATTTATTGGGTTATTAACTTCTGTCACCGTGCGGCTAATACAGAAGTATCGCTTTTAATAAATATCAAAACTTTATTTAAATTGCATTATTGATATATTTCACGTAAAAGGATTTTTGCTGTTGTTAGATGGCAATCTAAAAAAATCTATTAAAAATAAAAAAATTATGTAAAACACAAATTTAATAGACACGCAATCGAATTACGCTGTTAAACCACCGAAATTATCAGAATCAAAAAGGCTGCTGTAAGTTGCGAAATCTTTGGCGATTTCTTTAGCTATTAATTCCTGACATGCAGCTAAGACGAAAGTATCGCTTTTAATAAATTTCAAAACTTTATTTAAATTTTTGATACCTTTTATACAAAATTACTCTTTGGTGTTGTTAGTGGGCAGTTTTAAAAATATGCTAAATGTAAAAAATCTTTTGGTTTTTATTAAAATAAAAAGGATTTTCACCTATTTTATGTAACCCGGTAAGCCCGAGTCGGACCTGTTAGTTATTTTTAAAAAATAAAGAAAAAATCAAACCATTACCATTATTATTAAATAGTAAAATAGTAAAGTAATATTTGCTCAAATTATTTCCAAATATTAGATAAGCAATGGCTCGAAATTATAGCTCCAAACACAAAATAAAAATTACAGTAAATTGTTTTGGAATTACTTTATTTTAGTGCTTGCAATTACTAATAATCTGTTTTCAACACTCTTTCTTTAATTACAAGACTATTTTTAACACAAAATTTCATGTGTTGTAGGTTCATTTATTAAGAAATATTCTGAACGTCATATTTGTATAAATGTTTTCATATGCATTACCAATTAACACATTTAATTGATTTTTTATAATAAACTATTTTGTATTTAAATTAACGAATAATTTAAAATAAATAAAAAAAATACGTAGTTATGCATTTATGGAAAATAAATAAATTATTAAGATTAATTCTGGAAAATTTCATATAATTTAATATCAATCGTTTATGGTTTGCATTTAGTTTGAAATGAAAGATTAAGATTTGGACAAAAAAAAAAAAAAAAAAAAGACTATTTTAAACTTTATTTTAGACTATTTTATATGAAACTTTGCGTTTTTTAAATTATTTATTTTATTTTAATTACATTTTCAGAATTCTTTTTAAACTAAATTTTAAAAGGGATTCATTTATTTATTGAATTTTACGTTACTGATACTAATATGCAGAATGAAACAGAAAATAAACGGTCAAGTGAGAGTATTACTCGCGCTCAGAGGGTTCCGTACAATAAATGTATGAATTATTAACTGATTATTAAAAAAATCGTTACTAAAAAAAATAAGACTTTGTAAAAACACTATACAACGTAGAGTTTGTTATAGTTGTATATATACTAGAAGTATGAATGGGTATATCGTAACAGTTCAAAGAGATATGAAGCCTAAATAATATCAAATATCAATGTTCTATATAACTCTTTTTTTTAATCTTATCCTAATCTATTTATGATGAACTTATTCGTCACTGACAATAAAAGTAGTGCCTATTTAAACTTCATTTGGCATTTCATAAAATTAAATTCAGCGTCGTAATAATCTTTTCTTTTTATAGTGTAGCTAAAACAGATCCTTTGTTCAAAGTTTAAACTTGGCATTTTGCTAAGTGCGCTTCGAAAGGAGGCGGCAAAGTAGCAACGCCACCTTGATCCGTGCCGCGTTTTTCCAGATAGGTTTTTAATTAGCGTTTGAAGACACGGGAGGCGTATTGAGAGATCTACTCAATGCAAACTAGTCGCGAATCCCATAGTATTTATGTTATTCATTCTAATTAAATTAGTCTGTTTTTAACAATTTGACGTTTATTGCTTTTATACTGCTACTGGACTTTGTATTACACAAATGTATCATTAGGAGTTGTGTTCTAAAAACCGATACTTTAAAAAGTCTTTAAAAACCAATGGTACACACAGTACGTCGCCCCTGGCATTATGTATGCCCAAACCGTCCGTGTCTTTAAGGGTTGATATCTCGGCTAATTACAGACGATTTTTTTCAAAAATCAGTATCAACAATGCTTTTATATTTCTGCTACGATAGGTACCTCCAGCGCTCCTCAGCGCCTTTGCTTAATGCCCGCAAATCGAAATTTGTGTATAACGGAAAAATGCAATTTTCTCAAAAACTATGTGACCTAGGGTAATTGCTATAATTTTCCTGCAAGGTTTAAATTAACCTCTACTACCTCTAATTTTTTCATAATTTTAGTTTCAGCACATTCGGAATTAGATGTGGGGAACATATTTTCGCACTAAATTTTCGATGATATCTCTGAAAATATAATACCTAAAATTAAATGAAATGTGTTTTTGTGTTCAGCGTTATGAAAGCTTTCACACGATATCTAACACGATATAAAAAGAATATATATATTTTTTTCAAGTAACTTAATTAGCCCCCTCAACGTTCTTCATAAATATATTTGTAAATGTTTAATAATCTGAAAATATGCGGTCAATAGTCTTTATTACTTCCCACAATTTGAACTTTCCACGTTCCATAGTTTACGAACAAAATGTCCGTGACAGACACAGGAGTGATCTGTGGTTCCGTTTTCACTTTTTAAGTACGGAGTGTAAAAACAGTTAATTTTATCTGTTTATTCACAAAAGTGTAAATTTTTATAGAAGTCTCAAAAACTGTATATCAATATAATATTAACTGAAATATGAAATGAACACTATTAAAAAATAAAAAAGGTTTAAAATTCTAAAAAAATTCAAAATAAATGGATAACAATTATGTTTAAAATTTTTATATTGTCCAATTAAGTTTTAATGGGATTAATTTGAGATTGCACATAAATTATTATAATTATTACAAATTATAGCAATTATTATAAATTATACTTAATTTTTACAATAGTGTATAGGGAGTATTTTAGTGATATACTGCGAAACTGTCACTTAAAGTTCAATATTATGATATTACTAACTGTTATTCATGAAGTTTGCAAATTTTACACTCTCTACAAGTAATTTTTTTTAAACTCAGCATATCAGTTCAAAATGGTGAAAGTAATTCTATGATAAATTAAAACGTATGATCATTTCGATGCATGTGATTCATCATCGATATAATGTCATTAAAATTTTCAAAATTTTAATTTTGAAAACGCTTAACAATACAAAAAATATAGTTTTTAATAATACCTCAAAACATTTAATGGTGAAAACACAAGTTTAAGGAAAATCATATTCATCTAGTGGGGAAATTTCATAGCGTTTCATTGAGCAAGCATCTTTGTAATACTCACAGTGGGTAATGTTTTATGAATAAAAAAAGAGAGAGAAAAAGCTAATTTCATTTAGTACGTTATTGTGTTTTAATCTGAAAAGTAAAAAGATTTATTTCAAGTCATACAAAATGGATATTTTAAGAGAGACTCTTAATTGTAGTTGAGATTTATGTATTTAATGTTTCCTATATTTTGAAATCATACCACGGTATTTAAGATGACTTCATTATTTCTAGAAACAGTTAGGATCAACTTTTGTTCTTTTATCCCCAGATGACTGTTAAAAACTGTTAATTTAAAGAACTCGTCAGCTTTTAACCTTCAAAAAATATATTTTTTTTGTTTTTCATGTTTTTCAAATTATATAATTCTTAATCGAACAATTCAAACCATATGAAAATATTGAAATATAGTACCGTATCCATTTGAAATTAATATGACTTCTTTAACCCCTTAATGGTACCATTAAATTACGGTTTAAAAATTCAAATTGCTAATTCGCACCACATTTTTGAAAAAGAAATATTCACCTTATTTAATGACATGTAAAATGTTACTATAATAAAGCCAAGTACACTATTTTATAAAACTGGTTTGAATCAAACAATCTAAATAAAAGACACAGCCCGTGAATATCATGGGAGCGAGAATTAAGGGATTGATTTTTAAATTTTGCATCTGCTTTTCTGAAAATTAATTTTTTGTAGTTGCGCTCATTCTTAAAAAAAAAAAAAAAAAAAAAAAAAAGTCGTTTGCACACAGATAATTTCTTTTTCACAGACATTGTGGTATTTCCACGGCATTTCCTTGCATTCCCTCTAGCAAAGAAATATGTTAGAAAAATTCCTGGTCTCCTTCCGGTTTTAAAAAAGAACGGTAGAAAATTCCAATTCCAGCAGCCTAGGAAAAGAAAGAGCAACAAATCAGGAAAAAGAGAGTTGTGATACCCACTTTCCTGACCAGGAGAGTAATGAGAAGAAAGATAAGCAGTCTGGACTTGGATGGAGAACAGAGAGCATTCTCTCGGATCTCTTAGTGCTTCATAGAGCTTCGTAGAGAGGGCACGTATCCCTAATTCGGCGGAAATATCTAACTCTCGGAGGTGACTAGGCTTTGCTGTAGACAGGAGTACCTCGTTACACACCATTTGGACTATTGCCTATATTGGACCTTATAGAACCGTATTGCAATTAACAACAGATCGACACTCTGCGTTGGAATGTTATTATTATTTTTTTAAATATTTCATTATAACCCAGAAAATAAATCTTAACTAAACTGATGTCCAAGTGATAACAATATTGCTATAAACCCGCTATCAGGCATCGCAATTTTTGAACACGTTACAATATGTATAGGATGATCATAACTGCAATCTCCACATAGTATTTTATCAATTAAATGACGCAAATTGTATTTGTTTCGATTTGAATGTGCTTTTAAAAGTGTATCACGTTAAAAAGCACATTTTCTAATTAGAACCAAAATAATAAAAATAAGGCGTCGATTAATGCACAAAAAAAGGAAATGGAGATTGTAGGTATGATCATTTTATACATGTTCATACAAAATAAATTATCTGGTTGCAAACATTTTTTTAGGTAGATTTCGTATGAAATACTACCTATTGGCGTCATTCCTATGTTGGAATTTCTGAAAAATTTTTGCAGATCTACACTTATCATGACCCTTAGAACCCCAAACCACCCTCAGTAAAAAACTTTATCTATCAATCTATCTATCTATCTATCTATCTATCTATCTATGTATGTGTCTATCTATGTATATATATCACTTTCTTCTGGACACGATAACTTCCACAATTCTGCACCAATCTTTACCAAACTGATACATAAAATCAAGGGGCATAAAATCTCGGTCAAGTTCGATAATGGGCAAAATCGGACCAAAGGGATGGAAATAGGGAGGGGTTTTGTGAAAACGGAAAACTCCCCATAACTTCTTCATTTTTATACATATCAAATCAGTTTAAAGTTTTTATTACTTCTAAAAATAGGGCCAAAAATTTATGTATCACAGATTTTTGATAAAGTTAAAAATGGGCTCAAGGGGCGCAAAAATAGGGTTTTTGGGAGAAAAAAATTCATAACTTCGTCAATTCTCAAGATATCGAATCCAATTAATTTTATCATGAATCTCCTTAACATTATCTACAACTTTTATATTCACAAGTTTTTGATAGGACCAATTCGTACCGCAAAAAAAATTAAAAACGAAAACAAAAAGGGCGTTTGAAGAAGAAAAAAATCCATAACTCCCTCAATTCAAAAGATATAAAATCCCCATGAATTTATCATATATCTTATTAATATTGTCTACAACATCTATATAGACAAGTTTTGGATAGGACCAATTCTTACAGCAAAAACAAATTAAAAATACATAGCGGTTGAAGAAAAAAATCATCTTAGTAAGGGTGTATTCAAACCCAAACTGCTTATTTTCTTACTCATTTTTAAATTCATTTTTGCTCTCAAAGGCTTCCAATTGGTAGATTCGCTTACTCAGAAACTATATAATGTACCGTAATGGTCAGTTTTTTGATAGAGACAGAATATATTTTTAAACATGCTGTCAAAGTGGGCCTTTTGAACCGAATTTCCCGAAGCGGATTGTGCTGGGAAAATCATCGTATTAAGGGAGTATTCAAATCCAAACTGCTTATTTTCTGACTCATTTTTAAATTCATTTTTGCTCTCAAACGCATCCAATTGGTAGATTCGCTTATTCAGAAACTATATAATGTACCGTAATGATCGATTTTTTGACAGAGGCAGAATATATTTCAAAAAATTATGTCAAAGTGGATATTTTGAACGGAATTTCCCGAAGCGATTGTGTTAGAAACGAAAAATACTGTCTTACTGAGAAAATAATTGTTTATATATCAAGTTTTAATTAATTGAACGAAAATTAAAAACACAGGTCGTTTATAAATCTCTTCAAAAATCATGTCAAGAAGTTTCATGTTTTTCCAATTAAAAATGAATCTGGAGTCATGCCAGAAAAGTTAGAGTTGTTGAGTATGGAAATGTATTTTTTTGAATAACGCCCTAACATGATTCTGATAAAACCAGTTAATATAAAAATGAAATAAAAACTCGTCAAAAGTGGCCAGATATAATTGTTAAAGTGGGTTTATCTCTAATCATGATTTGGTGTTTGTTTGTGAAATTAGTATACAGTCGAACCTCTATTTAACGAACCTCTTTTTTGCGAATTTCTCTATTTTGCGAACTTTTCCTTGGAACCAAGAACATTTTGCGAATTTCTTCGTAAAATAACCTCCAAATAGCGAAGTGCCTTCTCTATTTAACGAACTTTTTCTTGTGATCAAAATTATTTTTTTTCTCCCCATTTCTCAAAATATTTCTGAACATTTCAAACTTATTCTTTCTTTAAACATATTTTATGATGTTCAATGGCCTTGAACTGGTTTTACCAGGCGCCTTCTTTGTCAGCAGTGAGAATTCGGTAAGTACGGAGGACGAAGACGGTAATCCCTTAAAGTAACTTTAAAAAATGTGGATACAGTGAGAAAAAAAGAAGAAATTAACCATGTTGTGCTGATTGTATTTCACTTAATTCTGAAATTGAGACCTCAGAAACACTATCCGAATTGGATATTTTCGACAGTGTGAAAAATAAAAACAATACAGCAATGAATATGATGATGAACTTCGTATGATGAAATGCTAAAATCATTTGAAACAATCCGACGCGAATTATAGTTAGAAGAAAATACGCATGAAGGGGTTTTTGGTGCATTGCAAAGATGCGAGACGTATTATGAGAGAAAGCACTTTTTTAAATAAAAAACTCAGGCAAAATTAACAGAGTTTTTCAGAAATTAAATTTAAGGGCGCATATGTTAATGTATGGTTAAAATTATTTGTTATAATAATAATAAATGCGATAATGCCATTAAAATTCGTTAATTTTAATGTAAAACTATTTACTTTAAACAGAAAATACAGTGTATTCCCGGACAATGTTTTGTTTTTCTAGCAGATTTCAAAGATTTAAACACATAGAAAAAATGAAATGATGATGGATATTGGTGGGTAAAATAAATAAAACAAATCGATATAATTTATTTGTGATTAATTACTTTTAGTAAAAATATTCAGTGTTTATGAATTTAAAATCTGTTTTATGTAGTTTAAAGTATTTTAAAAGGTGAATCTCTACTTAACGAATTTTCCATATAACGAACTTTTTCCTGGGATTTAGCGACTTCGTTAAATAGAGGTTCGACTACTTAACTACGAAATCTACCTCCGCCTGTAGGCCGGGCCGGCAAGGATTTTTGTTTGTATTGCTTTGTTTTACAGTGCGCTCAAGTAACAAAAACACGGTATTCAGAAAAGTTAATGCAAAGTTTAAAAAGAAAGAAAAACCATTCTTAAAATATAGATTTTGAAACACTTTCCAACACATCCAGAATACTCTAACAAAACTTCACCATTTAATATGGTGAGATGAAATATTTTAAATAAATAATTCTAAAATCCGTAACTGATTTGAAAGCCCAATTTCAGCCATTACCGTTCACCGTACTCGAATTCTTTTGTGCAGTCCCGTACATGATATACGTTAATATTTGTATACATTCTAGATAGTATGATAAAACTTAGTTTAATTTAGAAAACGCATTGTTAAAATTCAACAATTTCCGCCAATCTACAGAAATGTAACTCGAGTTTTTTGTACAGCTCTGTATGCTATCTGTAGACTTTTATACACACAACATATTAAGCAAAAATTTAATTCAGGTTAAAAAAAGAGAAGCATAACACAACTAAAGCTCACTTCCAGCAATTGCCATCTATGGATGACAAGGTATCGAGTTCTTTGAGTAGCCCTCTATATGAATTCTTTTATAGTCTACAAACATTTTTTCTTGTCTTTTAGTGTATTAAATATAATTCTGCTAAAAAATGCATTACATAAATAAAAACCACCCTTAAGCAATTCACGCCCATACACAGCAATCCTTTCGAATTCTTTTGTTGTAGCCTTCCTTGTATACAATCTGTAGAATTTATATAGTATGCAAAAATTTAGTTAAACACGGAAAACAAAGTTAAAAGCGCATTTTCAACAATTATCATTCATAGACAGTACTGTAACCGAATTTTTTTTATGCGTAACAATAAATGAACGATAAATGCTACGCTCTGTATATTTTCAAGTAATTTAGTCTTATAATGCACCTCAGTAACGTATATAATTTTTATTATGCTTGAAATAGTGTAACAGCATTTAAATACGTTGCAAACGAGTTTTCCCAATAGACCACTATGTAATTGAATTCTTTTATGTAACCCTGTAAATAAATTATCAATGCTTTGCACTCCATATTCTACAGAAATCATGTTTTGTGTAGACTATAGAAGTATATATTATTAAATATTCTACAGCAATCATGTGCTACACCTCAGTGCATATCAATTTCATTATGTCTGAAATACATATACTGTAACATCATTAAAATACACTTAAATCGATTTCCCCAATAGACTATAATATTACGAAGTTCTTTAAAGTGTCCTTGTAAACGAATTGTAAATGCTACATTCTTCGTTTTCCATAGGAAGCATGCTATGGTATGTCTCAATCACATATATGTATTACGTAGAAATGAAAGTATATTTACGCGAGTTAGAGTGCGGACAGTCTGAACAGATGAACCGAAGTCAAAGTTTTTTCAATTATGTTGGAAAGTATTTTTCGAAAAGTCGATGTAATAGTTTAAAAAATCAAAATCAATTGGAGTCTGCGTTAAACTACACATATCAATTTAATATTGATTCTGTTCTAATAAGAATATTGTCCTTCGGTTTGTTTTGTTTGATTCAGAATTGTATACGTTAAAAAAATATATCAAAAATAAAAATAATACATTTTTTAAAGATTTAAAACTGATTGACGAGTGTCCTTAAAGTGAAATAAAATAAATTTGAGCGATTTGTTTTCAAGAACATTGAAAACAAATGTAAAATTGATGAAAAATTGAAATTTTTACTATCGATTTCAAAAGGCTAACTCTATGTAATTTTTTTAATTATGTGGTTCAATTTTTATGTGTTGTCTGTAGTAGTCTATAATTTGTAGATACGAAAGTCGCTTAATGACATTAGTTTAAAGCAGTGGTACTGAACTGACTACTTTTTGAAAAAAGTATTTTGACACGACTATTTACAAAAAACTCGTATTATTAATGACAAAAATTCTGCAACTTAATAAGGTGAAGATATTTTCTTTAAAAAGTGGTATCTCTGAGACCGCGGGCCGCGTAGTGAGTACCGCTTGTTTACATGGAAAGCCTAATCAACATACAACTGTTTGCTAACAAGAAGGAAAAGACATTTTATGTAAAAAAAAAATCAAAATATTGTAATTGTATCCCCGGTATTCAGTGCTTGAACCTGAAAAAGGGGTTATTATTAGGGCTGTGCAACGTACCTTGCGGAATATGCGCTTTAGTAGTCAATGATCAACTTCAGTTTCCTCGATGACTACGCGACACCTCACTTGGGTACGGCAACAGTAGGTATTTAACGACCGAAATTTAGTAGCTTGGTCTGATGGGTCACATTTTCATTTATATTCCACTGATGGACGAATCTGTGTTTGGAACAGAGCCTTTGAACCTATGTATCCAGCTTAACAACAGAGAACAATACCGGCTGATGGGAGTGTGTATGTATGTGTGTGTGTGGGGGGGGGGGGGGCGTAAAGATCTTCGTTTTTTTAATATATAAAGAGGAAATAAGTGGGACCACTGATGTTTAAAATACTGTAACATCATTAAAATACACGGCAAATGATTTCCCCCCGTAGATCGTAATGTAACGAAATTCTTTTGAGTGGCTCTGTAAATGAACCAAAAATGCTACACACTTCATTTTCAATACCAAACATGCCGTAATGAACCCCAATAACATATATAAATTTTATGGCAACTGGAATATATTTACGCGAGTTAGAGTACGGACAGTCAAACCGAATTCATAAACACTTTTAAACTATGTTGGATAGTGTTAAGACACTAAAAAAAATGAATAAAATGGTCACTTTAATGCTAGCTTTCGAATATGTTTCAAATTAAATAATTTTGCATTCAAATTACACATATGTAAATAAGGATTTTGTTTTCCTTCTGTTTGAATCGTCTCTGACTGTTACCCCTCTGTGGAACATACAATGTTTTAGTATTCTGTACACCCTTTTTTGTGTATATTCATTTCTGCGTATTTTTAGAATGTTTACTAAACATAAAATAAAATAGGGATATAAAACATCCTAAACTATTACAAAAGAAGCAGTAATAACATCAATAATAATAATGAAAATAATAATAATGCTGATAAAATGAAGAAACACCTGTTTAATTTTAAAACACGTAAATTCCATAAAACGTATTATATATCAATCTGAAAGAGAAAAGCTTTTTAGATTGAACTTTTTGAAAGACGACAAAGAATTTTACATTTTGAATTTTATAAAATTTTAGAGTAATTAAATAAATTATATAAATTATTAACGCTGAAATAACCAATTTGAACAGCAAGGGTAGTGACAGCACCAGCACAAAAAAGGAAAAAAGTAAATTTAATATAATAATATTAAATAAAGCGTCTTTGATTTTCAACCATGAGTAATTTACAAAAAGCATAGCCCAAATAACAGTGTGCTTTTACAGAAAAGTTTAGAAACATGTGCCAAATAAACTAATTGTTTTTAAGTTTACTTATAATATTTTAGGTATTTAAGAGCGGAATAAAAATGAACTACTTTTAACAACCGCAAAAAAGTTTTTGAATTAACACATGTTTATTTTAATACACAGATAATCAATAAAATGCAAACAAGAACGAAAAATTATGCGTACAGCATAGATTATGAAAGGCTTTCCAACACATTCAGAAAACTATAACAAAACTTCACAGTTTATTAAGGTTGAAGATGATGTCTAAATGAACAATTTGGAAAACGCATAACACATTTGAAAGCTCGATTTCTGATATTACCATGAATAGTCATTTAAATATACGATTTTTTATGCAGCCCTGTATATGATTTACATATAGGTATGTATACTACATAGTATGCTAAAAGTTAGTTCAGTTACACGCATAGCACAGCTGAAATTTTCCACTCAGCAATTTTCGAAAATAAGCGGATGTTGTTGAGGTTTTCTGCGTGACTCTGTATATGATTAACAGAATTTATACACGCCAAGTAATATTTAAAAAAAAATATTTAAATTAAAAAACTTATACCCCAACTGAAAACGCACTTCCAGCAATTATTCTTCGTAGGCTTCAATAATTCAATTATTTCTCATTTTCTTTTATAATTCTTTTGTGTGTCCCAGTAAATGAACGATAAGTGCTTTGCACACCATATTCTTTAGTAAGAACCTTGTAGTACACTCCAGTGATGTATATCAATTTCAATATGTTTAAAATATCGTAATATCATTAAAATACACGAAAATGCTTTTTCTCCATAGACCGTAATGTAACGGAATTCTTTTGAGTGACCCTGTAAGGGAAACGAAAATGCTACACACTTTATTTTCAATACCGAACATTCCATAATAAACCCTAATAACATATATAAATTTCTTGGCAATCGGACTATATTTACGCGATTTAGAGTACTGACAGACAGTCAGACAGACGGACACGCAAACCGAATTCATAAACACTTTTCAACGATGTTGGAAAGTGTAAAAAAAGACACTCTCAAAAAAACGAATAAAATGGTCACTCTGATGCCAGTTTTTGAATATGTTTCAAATTAAAAAAATCTGCATTGAAATTACATACATGTAAATAAGGATTTTGTTTGAATTATTTTCCTCAATTAGAGATGGTACATTATGCAAAAACAATTTCGGTGCCACCCTACACGCAAAAATATGTGACCTGGTCAGTTGTTTTAATATTAGACTCTAGCTGAACACGATCTTTGCATCCGGGTCTAATCGCCTACGTGCGACAGGTGCATTTAAGTCAAAACGCTCACGAAAAGTTGATTGCGCATTCACCTTTATTCCAGAATCATACCAGTTTAAAAATGAAACTTTCTTTAAGAAAAAAAATTATCATCTGAATAAAAACAATGGAACTCACTAAAAGAAGCGCGTGAGGAAAATAAACAGTCTGTTATCGAGCCGAATGTCTCTACTGCTTGAATACAAATAAATAAAACAATGATGTGAATGATAATGCATCCAACAGAAAAAATATATATATATAATATTATTTATTAGAAAAACTTCGAGCGATATCGTGATGACATCATATGTTATTGCGACATCCTGGCAGAATTTATTTTTATATTTATGCTTAGTTAACGCATACAATCCTATAAAAATTAACTTCCTGTATCTGTAAAAGATACAGGGTGTTCTAAAATGGACTGACGATTTTTAAAGTTCAATAATAAGTAAACGGTGGTAGTTATAAAAATAATTTTTCAAGGGATTAATGTGTGAAGTTTGAAATTTCTTTAGTACGCTTTCTTGTTATATTTAAAAATATCCCCGATAGATGACGCTGCACTATCTCAAACAGTTAGAATACCCAAGCTAATGTATAAAAATTGAAATTTACTCGGTGTTTACTCTTCATTCTGTTCTTCTTTTGAAATTAAAAAAAATAAAACGATTTTTTTTTTTTAACAAATTTTATGTAAGGGGTTAAGCAAGGAAATGGTTCACACCCAATGAAAGTCCAACAGCTTTTGAGCTTATCGAAGGACTATCTTCTACTGTGCGCAATACTGCTTCTTCCACTGCAGTAATTCTGCAATATCTTACAGTGCCCTTATCATGCCTGGAAGCATAAAACGATCCACTTGCGCACAACTCCTAATGAAGACGCTCAAATGCTCGGGAATCTGGCAGAATCCCACCCGGGAATCGTTCAATCTAAATCCTTTGAACAGCCAATCTATTTCCTTGCGCAATCCCGTACATGAAATACATGTCGGCAAGCTCCACATTTGTGTAATAATCCATGTTGCTCGAAATTCGTGAAGGAAATGACGATTCAAGTCAACGAAGTGCATTCATCCGCCGCATTCAACAGCGCACTCTACTGTCTCAACACTGCATTTCCTCCCCCACATTCCTGTACGAAATCTGCTTGTTTAGGTTCCCTCTACCTGCCTTTACATTTTTGTTCTGAACCACCCTGTATATACTTTTTCTCATAACCAAACAATCTAACCCGGGCTACCCTGGTTAAATATGCCCAACATACTGCCCGGTTTACAGAACATCTATGTAAATCAGTTTTAATTTAAAACTCCAATAGACATCTTACATTTCGTATATTTTCTTAAATTGCCCAACAACACCACCAAAAAGTATTTTTGGTACTTTCGTATTGGCCGAATATCAGCGGTCGAACACGAACAGTTCAATATTTATAGCAACTTCTGTGATTCTGATTATTTCAGTGTTTAAGCACGTAATTCGATTACATATATCTTAAATTCGTGCTCTTTACATGGAAAATACAAGCGATTTGAATATATATATATTTTTATTATAACCAGACACTCTAACCAGAGCTACTCTGGTTAAATATGTCCAATATACTGTCCGGTGTACAGAACATATATGAAATTCATTTTTAATTTAAAACTCTAATAGATTTTTTACATTTCGTATATTTTCTTAAATTTCCCAACAACTACACCAAAAAACATTTTTGGTACTTTCGTATTGGCCGAATGCCAGCGGTCAATCGCGAAACAGTTCAATATTTATATCAATCTCTGTGATTCTGATCAATTCAGTGTTTAAGTACGTAGTTTGATTAGATAGATGTTAAATTCGTGTTTTAGTTATTTATTTGTGAAATTTTAATTTTGTTTTGCAATTTATTTATGAAATATTACGCGGAAGTAAACAAATGCTGAATTATACATATTGTTTTAAGTGTAACCTTGCATAATTTGGTTGCACGCAGATTTAAAAGTATTCAGGCATGAAAACTATTTTAAAAATCATAAAAAAACAGTAAACTGAGATAAGGATTTTGTTTGAAGGAATTGCACTTGAAAGTACATATTTTTCTATCCGATGGTGTAAAAATTGAAACTGTTAAGAAGTATATTTAGAAGTAAAAAACACTGTAGTAAAGCAAAATTTATGGGTTAAGTCGTTGGCATGGTTAGACGTTAATCACGGACCTGTTTTTACTTTATAATATACATTAGTTATATTTCTATCATTTTGTTTTTCTGGAAAATCAATTCGTTTTTACAATGTTAATTTTTAAAAAAACCTTTGATTTTTTGTTTTCGAAATCACGTAACTATTACATTTTTTATTTTTATTTCCTGCCGAATAATCAATTTATAATTTAGCTACTACCAAAACTATGAAAAAAAAAATTATTGAAATCGCTTCAGTAATTCTCGAGAAAGAGGACTTCAATATGAGGTGTTTTCCGTAAGATTTCGCAAGTGTTGATGACCCTTTGAAGTGGGAGGCAGATGAAATCATATTCTACTCTTCCTGACAAAAAAAGTTATGAAATTATTGGTCTCTCAATATGATCTCTCAAAACCGCAGTCGTGATATAACTTTTCTTATTTTACTTAACTTTATCGGTTATGATTTTAGGACCTTATCACTGTTCAAATCCATTTAAAAAAAGAAAAACTTAAGTCTAGACTAGAAGTTTATGCCACAGTATATGGATTCTAATATTTAATATTTTTCATTTAAAGTTACATAGACAATTTCTCATTTTTAAAAAATGAAAAAGAAATAATGTATATCAACGAACAAATATTTTCTTTTAAGTTCGAAAATCTGCTTGTTGAGATGGCATCAGAAATGATATTGTCAACTGGGGATGAAATATATGTAGAACTAGATCTTCTTTATATTCCATATTATTATATTCCATGTTATTATAGATAATGCGTAAAGAACACAACTTCAGTTTCGAGAGCAATTTATTATCTGCTCTCTTCATCAGGTACTTAGTAGCAGAGAATAGTTAAACCGGTAAGTGAAAAATAGATTTCACAAGGTGATCAAAGAATTAAATACCCCCTAGCAAAATCGGATTTCACCTTCTTAGGTTAACTACCTCTCTGCTAGTAATCACTTGATGAAGAGATTATGCTCTGGAAACTATAGTTAACTATAGTTTTGTTCTTTACTATAAGATAGAGGGGAAAAAAGATTTAGTTCTATATACGAAACATTAATAACACTCAACTTGAAATATATATATATATATATATACTAAAAAATAGTTATATATATATACTAAAAAATAGTTATATATATATATAAATATATATATCTTTATTACACACACACACACACACACATATATATATATATATATATATAACCATTAAATAAACATTACTGACCACAAACAAAAACAGTGAAATTATGAATAAAATGACATTAACAAATTGACAAAAATACAGTTCCCCCCAATACACTTAACATAGATTCCAATAACATAGCAAAAACAGCAGGAATTGAATAACTGAAATGGAATAATGGAAATTTGTAGAACTTAGAATCAGCAATCTTTTAAATATATATATATATATATATATATATATATATATATATATATATATATATATTAATATATAGCTATTTTTTAGTATATATGTACTAAAAAATAGTATTTGTTACTTTTAATAAATTCTGAAAAGCATTTCTATCTGCTTTGTAATTTGGTACTTTATTAAACACAAAACATTTCTTTTAAAAATAATATATTTTCACTAGATGTCTCTTCAGAGTTTTTTTAAAAGTTCTTTGTTAGATTTAAGCAAATTGTCATAAAGCTAATATTCCTGTGTGGTGAACTTGACTTGTTACTAACTTGCTGATCCATAGTGTATCCAAAGGCAAGGGTTAATCAATTAAGTTACTTATGTATTGGAAGTTACACTCATATTTTGTTTATTTAGACACCTGTAAAGTTTATTTCTATTTATTATCGAAAAAATAAATTCTGTATGCTACATTACTACTTAAAAAGCACTTACTTAAAAAAGAAACAGGGATGAACGAACTTTCCAAAGTAATATACTATCTATTATGAATTCAATAAAACAAAAATATTAAAATTAATTCGAAACAAAAGAATTCACTATGAAGAAAAAGCATGACATATCTACTTTCAATTCCTCCGAAATTCTTCTGCGTGAGATTGCTTAATGCATTTTATATTTCCCTGGACATCACCGGAAGTGCTTCTTTTACGAAATACTTTTTCGGCTAGGAATACCTTGATTCCGACCGAAACATTTATATAAATAGATAACTTTCTATTTTTTATTCTTTTCGCAGTATGGATATCTTATTTTAGTTTAAAATTCGCGATTTTATCGGCGACGTAACTAATACCTTGTTAAACCGTTACTTGCTTTTAAAAGTCACACCGCATATAGATTCTTAGCCCAGCAAAACAAATAAGTTCCCGGTAAAGAAATAAGGAAAAATTATAATAAAACAACCATCGAAAAATATGAAACCTTGTTAAACCGTCATTTTTGACTTAAGATTTTTTTTCCTCAAACAATATCAGAAAATGATAGAATAAACAAAAAATCTGATAAAGATTTAAATGAGAACAACAGCGAATTAGTTAAAGAGAAACCAATAACGCCTGAATTCCAATACGCTTTTGCTATGTTAAATAATACGTAGATTTTTATTTGTTCTGGAAGAGGAGTTTTTCACATTTTTAATGAAATTAGAAAATTAAATTAAATCAATGAATAATAATAATGATATTTTTTCAAGTTTATTTGTAAATCAATGAAATTAAAGAGGAAAAAGACTGTTTTAGGTAGTATCTGCGAAATTCTTTTATATTGTAATACATTTTAATAATCGTATAATTTTTTATTTGATAACTTTTTAAAATAAATATTTTGTAGTGGTGATTTCTAGATGAATTTTCCAAGCTTAATGTTTCTTCCCTCTTTATTATTTTAACACAATCATGCTGGTTGGTAAAGAAATAATACGACTTGTAATTTTCCCAACCGAGTGAAAAAATAGGACTGTTTCTGGGTTCGACCATTGACTTGCACACTTTTTCACTCAGTTGGAAAAATTACAAATCGTATGGTTTATTTTCTTATCAAGGATGTACTAAAAAAAATATTTTCCCACACTCAACAGCTCAAAATTTTCTGACACATTTTCAGAATAATTTTTAAAAGTAAAAACATGAAACTTGATGTTGTGATTTTTGAAGAGATGTATAAGCGGACGTGTGTTTTCATTTTTTGCTCAATTCATTAGAATTTGATTTATAAACAATTATTTTTTCAGTAGTACCATAATTTTCGTTTCCAGCTCTCTCGCTTCGTGAAATTCGGTTCAAAACGCCACTTCGACAGCTTTTAAAAAAATATATTCTGCTTTTATCAAAAAATCGACAAACACGGCACATTATATAGTTTCTGAATAAGGGAATCTGCAATTTGATGTGTTTCAGAACAAAAATGAATCAGAAAATACAATAAATAATTTCTAGGTACCGTCACTCCGCTTAAAGCATCTCAATCATAGGGTTCCGGGGATGATGGTTTAACGAGGTTTCACCATATTAACTTTTCTCTACCTCTTCACTTCTCTTCACTTTTCTCCATGGTCACAGTCATTAAATAAAATGATGAATAAATTTTTTAACTTTATTTTTTATCACCAACGACAGGTTTTACCCCACTTATACTATAAGATCCTGTGCTATTACTTTTTCAATAACGAGTTAACTCCTTAGTAGTTTTGAAAGTACCCAACCTTCTTACATTATAAATAATCAGAAAAATAATTTTCAGGATCTTATTTACGTTGAAATTCTTTCTTCAGTTATTATTTTTTTAAACTTCGGTAGTACATCATAAATGCATTTTATTATATTTACAAATTTTAAAATCCATGAACGCTATTTTGTGAAATCGAATTCAAGAACAGTTTAGAAAATGAAATCGGTTTAATTTCGTTATTTATTTAAGAAATATATCATCAGGGTCGGAAAGAGAATATGTGGTTTTCGTTAGTAATGAAAATGCGGTCCCTTAAGTACGGTGCTAATAAAAAAATCTGTTGAATAATTACTTTTTAAAAAGTAAAATATATTTGCTTAAAAGTTAAACATCATTAGATTAACAAAATCTGGAAAACGAATTAGTGCCCGTATTTAAAAGCCACGTTGTTTTGCACATTTGCACTGCAGTAGGGTTCTTGTCATTTAGCTAGAATAAGCCCTGTATAGCTGTATCACTTCACTTATGATAATTTATTATTAAATCGAAATTTTTATTTTAATTGCTTTTTCTAAGCTCCAAGTAATAAGGTTAACATGCAGAACTTACACGACTCAAATTCTAAATTTTAATTTTTTTGCATGTTAATTATTTAAACTAGAAAATTCTATGTAAAAAAATACACATGAGATTTTTTTCTGGTTTTTCATTTAAAAAGCAGGACTTATGAGGGTTCTTTTAAAAGAGCCGAGAGCCAATAATTTGCAACGGTACCTCAGAAAGTATTCTTCAGTATCGAAATAAAATAAACTTGCTTAAAAGGTGCATTTTTATACAACAGATGTCACAATATAAAAGATGTTAACACATATTACACTTTTTAAAAACTTAAAAAGAGTTTACAATCAAAAGAGTTTATACAAAAGAGTTTATATTCTTCAGTATTTAAATATTTTGAAAGAAAAATCAAATTAAAATTAACATTGCAATTTAACATCACCTATAACATTTCATTATTTTTTTTAAAGCATTGTCATATTAATATATATTTTAGGTAGCTTTCATTACAAAAAGCTACCTATTGCAGCCGTTCGGAGGAAAGCGATTTCAAAAAATTTTGGTATATATTCATCGATCATGACCACCAGACTCCGAAACCACCCTCCGTTCAAAATTGATATATATATATATATCTGACCTATGTCACACTCTAACTCTCGTAATTATGAACCGATTTCGATGTAATTCGGTGTGTACATAGTACATACCAATGTCTCGACCCGAGTTCGTTGGCCAGCTTCATCCGCCGTTTTGTTTAAAAATGGCGGCCATTTAAAATTTTAAAAAAAAATTAAATTTGAAATGTGGTGCCAAAAAATTAAAAATGGAAAAATATTTTATTCTTATGTATTTGACCTTTATACAAAGATTCTGGAGCAGTTTTTGTTTCGTCTATATCTTAAAAAATGGCTGAGTTATAGCATTTTGAATTTCTAGCGTGGCTGGCATTTTGAAACGTCCTGAATTTTGTCACGCGATAAAAGGCGTATTTATGAACCAATTTCGATGTAATTCGGTGCGTACATAGTACATACCAATGTCTCGACCGAGTTCGTTGGCCAGCTTCATCCGCCATTTTGTTTAAAAATGGCGGCCCTTTAAATTTTTAAGAAAAAGTTAAATTTGAAATGTGGTACCAAAAAATTGAAAATTGAAAAAATATTTTCTTCTTATGTGTTTGACCTTGATAAAAAGATTCGGGAGCAGTTTTTGTTTTGTCTATATCTTAAGAAATGGCTGAGTTATAGCATTTTGAATTTCTAGCATGGCTGACATTTTGAAACGTCCTGATTTTTGTCACGTAATAACAGGCGTATTTATGAACTGATTTGGATATACCTTGGTGTGTACACAGTACATACAAATATCTCGACCGAGTTCGTTGGCCAGCTTCATCCGCCATCTTGTTTCAAAATGGCGGCCATTTAAAAAAATTTAAAAAATAAAAAAATTAAAATGAGATACCAAAAAATTGGAAAATGAAAAAGATTTTTTTTCGTATGTGTTTGACCTTAATACAAAGATTCCGGAACAGTTTTTGTTTCGTCTTTATCTAAAAAAATGGCTGAGTAATAGCATTTTGAATTCCTATTGTGGCTGACATTTTAAAACGACCTGATATTTGTCACGCGATAACAGGCATATTTATGAACCTATTTGGATGTAACTTGGTCTGTACATAGTACATACCAATGTCTCGACCGAGTTCGTTGGGCAGCTTCATTCGCCATCTTGTTTCAAAAGGGTTGCCATTTAAAAATAAATTAAATTTAAAATTTAAAATGAGGTATTAAAAAATTGGAAAATGAAAAAGATTTTTTGTGTTTGGCCTTGATACAAAGATTCCGGGCTGTTTTTGTTTCTGAAAATTTGTTCTTTTGCTTATATCTTAAAAAATGTTTGAATTATAGAACTTTGAATTTCTAGCATGGCTAACATTTTGAAACGATCTTGTATTTGTCACGCGATAACACACGTATTCGCCTATTTCGATGTAAGCAGGCATGTGGATAGTATACATCAATACCTCGTCCAAGTTCGCTGACCAGATTCATCAGCCAACTTGTTTCAAAATGGCGGCCATTAACTAAAAAAAAAGTCCTTCCGGCCAGTGCCGGGAGGAAGAGGTAGCTTTCATATTCCTTATTTTAAAAAAGCCAACTTATATTATTCAAACACACGAAGCTCAATTTAGTGGAAACCGAAATTGGAGATTCAATACTAATTTTTATCAATACTAAATCATTATGAATGATAATTTTGCAAAATTAGTCAGCTTTATCCAAGCTGCTTTTATTTAAAGTAACTCATATTTGGCTGCCAAATTTGGCGATTTCTTAAAGTGCCTGCCATTTTAAGACAACATGGTGCATGAAGCTAACCAGTGAACTTGGTCGAGACCTTAGTAATTGCTGTGCACATGCTCACTCACATCGGAATCGATTGATATATACGAGTGCTTTCGCAGGCAAAAAATCAGATTTTTCAAAATATCACCAACATTAGATATTGAAATTGCTATATCTGAGCCATTTTTTAAGATAAAGACAAACAAAAAATGCTCCTGAATCCTTATTTCAAGGTCAAATACTTAAGAAAGAAACCTTTTTCAATTTCTAATTATTTTGCACCTCACTTTAAATATAATTTTTTTTAATTTAATGGCCGCCATTTTGAAACAAGATGGCTGATGAAGCTGGCCAGCGAACTTGGTCGAGATATATCTATACTATCCACATGCCTTCTTACATAGAAATAGGCGAATACGTGTAAGTTATCGTGTGAGAAATACAAGATCGTTTCAAAATGTTAACCATGCTAGAAATTCAAAGTGCTATAATTCAACCATTTTTTAAGATATAAACAAAATAACAAATTTTCAGAAACAAAAACTGCTCCGGAATCTTTGTATCAAGCCCGAACACATAAAAAAAATCTTTCCCATTTTTCCAATTTTTTAATACCTCATTTTAAATTTTAAATTAATTTTTTAATGGCAACCCTTTTGAAACAAGATGGCGAATGAAGCTGGCCAACGAACTCGGTCGAGACATTGGTATGTACTATGTACAGACTAAGTTAAATCCAAATCGGTTCATAAAAACGCCTGATATCGCGTGACAAATATCAGGTCGTTTTAAAATGTCAGCCACAATAGAAATTCAAAATGCTATAACTAAGCCATTTTTTTTAGATATAGACAAACCAAAAACTGTCCCGGATTCTTTGTATTAAGGTCAAATACATACGAAAAAAAATCTTTTCCATTTTCCAATTTTTTCGTATCTCATTTTAAATTTAATATTTTTAAAATTTTTTTAATTAAAAAAATTTTAAATTTTTTTAATTTTAAAGCCGTCATTTTTAAACAAGATGGCGGATGAAGTTGGACAACGAACTCGGTCGAGATATTTGTATTTACTGTGTACACAGCATGGTACATCAAAATCGGTTCATAAATACGTCCGTTATCACGTGACAAAATCAGGACATTTCAAAATATCAGCCACGCTAGAAATTCAAAATGCTATAACTTAGGCATTTTTTAAGATATAGACGAAATAAAAACTGCTCCCGAATCTTTTTATCAAGGTTAAACACATGAGAAAAAATATTTTTTCCATTTTCAATTTTTTGGTACCACATTTCAAATTTAAATTTTTCTTAAAAATTAAATGGCCGCCATTTTAAAACATGATGACGGATGAAACTGGCCAACGAACTCGGTCGAGATATTGGTATGTACTATGTATAAACGAAGTTACATCCAAATCGGTTCATAAATACGCCTTTTATCGCGGGACAATATTCAGGACGTTTCAAAATATCAGCCACGCTAGAAATTCAAAATGCTATAACTCAGCCATTTTTTAAGATATAGACGAAACAAAAACTGCTCCGAAATCTTTGTATAAAGGTCAAATACGTAAGAAAAAAATATTTTTCCATTTTTAATTTTTTGGTACCACATTTCAAATTTAAATTTTTTTTTAAAAATTTAAATGGCGGATGAAGCTGGCCAACGAACTCGGTCGAGACATTGGTATCTACTATGTACACACCGAATTATATATATATATATATATATATTATACCAAAATCTTTTGAAATCGCTTCCCTCCGAACGGCTGCAATAGGCAACTTTTTGTAATGAATGCTACCTAATATATATATATATTTAAAGTGAGGTGCAAAAAAATTAGAAATTGAAAAGGTTTCTTTCTTAAGTACTTGACCTTGGTATAAGGATTCAGGAGCATTTTTTGTTTGTCTTTACCTTAAAAAATGGCTCAGATATAGCAGTTTCAATTTCTATTGTGGGTGACATTTTGAAAAATCTGATCTTTTGCATGCGACAGCACTCGTATATATCAACCGTTTCCGATGTGAGTGAGCATGTGCGCAGAAATTACTAAGATCTCGACCAAGTTCACTGGTTAGCCTCATCCACCATGTTGTCTTAAAATGGCAGGCACTTTAAGAAATCGCCGAATTTGGCAGCCAAATATAAGTTACTTTAAAGAAAAACAGCTTGGATAAAGCTGACTAATTTCGCGAAATTCTCATTCATTATTTTGATAAAAATTAGTATTGAATCTCCTATATTCGGTTTCCACTAAATTGAGCTTCGTGTGTTTGAATGATATAAGTTGGCTTTTTTAAAATAAGGAATATGAAAGCAACCTCTTCCCCCCGGCACTGGCCGGAAGGACTTTTTCGTTCAGAAATGTACATTGAAAGTAATGCAAATATATTTCAAACAGGTTTAAACGGTTTCGGAAAGACTACTTTAATAGTTTTTTCGATTGAATTTGCTACCTAAGAAGAAAACTACCCTAAATTAAGAAGAATCACCCGGAGCCACCAATTACGAATAGAACCGGATATAAATCTATTAGTTTAAAGTACCTTAAGAGGCTATACGACTCATAATACGCCATTGTAATGTTAAACTAATAAGCGAGTTCTGTAAAAAACGCATGCATATGAAATGCAAGAAAAAAAGTCGCTTGCATTTCAATATTTTTAAAAACATATTTGCTTAGGATACTCGAAGTCGAAGTTTAAGGCCATAGTTTGTGCTTTTTAGATTTTTGTTGCAGTTCATCTTGAACTGGATCCGAAATTGAATATATACTCGGAATTAAACTGCACTACAAATCGAAAAATAACTAAACCATCACGTTAGACTTTGACCTCGAATATCCCATGCAAGAAGAATAATTTTAAAATATTGAAATGCAAACGAGAAATTTGTAGAGAACTTTTCCGTTGGTTTAACATTAACTTGTATATGTCGTAGCCAACGAGTGTAAGCTATTAACACCACAAAAAGTTTATGTGTTAAAAGAAATCCACATTCATTAATCCTCTAAATAACCGATGTGTTTAGAATATAATTATTAAAGTTATATATGACTTAATTATGAAAAAAAAAATTAAAATTGGTTTAAAAAAATACGTCAATAATTATTTTAAATCATTTTCTTTTTTTTTTTTAAATAAATTTTGTGAAAATAAAAAAAGTAGAAAGAAACATATTCTTCAAAACAAACGTATAATGTATCGCCAAGAAATAAAAAAAAAATCTGTTATTTATTGCATTTGCGTACCCGGAGGGTAGTGGGGGTTATACATATCGCTGTTTTAGAATACAAAACTTCGACTTACTTAATCGTAGAATTTTATTATTAGAAAATGCAAAAAATTATGTTTTGATAAAATGGTATCCATAACCCATACCTCAGAGTACGCCCCTGATTTACCGGGAAATAACTTTATGCTTTAAAGCAATCACAAATGATTTCAGCGGCAAAACTTAATCTCAAAACGAACGCTAATAACTTTGGAGACTGTTTGATAACGCTGGACAACAGTGATTTTGTCCTAGAACTAAAATTAGTTGATTCTAGATCAGTTTTTGGCGCTGATACCAAATATGCTTTCCTTCATTGCTTTCTTTCCTTACCGAATTTGCCTTCCAATTACGCTTTTGCTACATTAGTGTTTACAGGGTTGTCCAAAAGATATTCGTTCTTTTTCAATTTTTTGACGGTCCCCTATGGGGTTTCGAGAAAACATCTTCGAGGAAATATGACTTATACTATACTTTTTACACACCTGCGATTTCAGGTTAATTCCTCATGTATTTTTCTAGATATTTAACAAAATGTCAAAAAATCGCAAGTGACCGGTCACCTTTGGCCATATAGTGTATCAATGACGTTTGTTAAAGATGTCAATGGAATTAGTATGATTTATCACACATTTATTTATATATTAGCTTTGTATTTATTTTATCAAATACACAGCTTGCCTTTATTTAACGATGTTTTTCATTCGTAAATAAGATTGTGAAGCCCCTTATTTTCTGTACAGAAGAATTACTGTCTGAAATAACAAAAAATGCATAAATAATGTTACAAAAAAAAAAAAAAAAACACGTAACAGAGCTAGTTGCCTGTTTCTGTCTTGCTCAGATCACGAAAGAAAGATTGGCGGCAAAGCTGTACGGTTAGAGATTATGCTTTTGATGGTATTTGGAGAGACTGTGATATGGATAAAATTCCCATAAAGTTAATAATAGCCGAAAAATTATCACAAAATTGAACTTCGAGAATATCGTGTTATATCAATGACGTAGGTTTTATTACGGAAAAATGATAAAGTTCTGAGATTAGTTTCAATTTGATTTCGTTTTAAAATTCGGTAATGTTTGTTGAAATTCAACGAGCATGAAATAATTCTAATATTCACATTAAAAAAATCATTAAAAAATAAATTTATCTTAATAATTTAAGATAACTAATTATAAATATATTAAAACATAACTGACAATTCTTATTTATTTTTTTTTGTTACCACCACCAGTTAATAGGCATCCCCCCCCCCCCCCCCTGTTTAATCGTAGATTTCGGCGATTAAAAAAGGCAAAATTTTCTATATAATTTTAGTGGTACATTAAAAAAATGTAAAAATTGTCAGATATGCATTAAATGCATAATAGTAAATTTTGATTTTGTAACTTTACATGTTATTCTACGGATCAGAAAATAGAATTACGGAAGTTCCCCACTTTTTTTTTCTTTTTCTTTCTTTTTTTAAAAATGAACATTGAATTTAAAGTATATTATTTATTGAAAATTTTTGGTTGAAGTTAAAATGTTTCAAGAAAATCTGTAGATAATACAGATCTGTAGGTCTGTAGTTCTTGATGAAAAACTTTTACGTACTGTCTGAAATTTACTATATATTTTATTTAAGTTTTATAAGAACAAAAATATAACGAACTGTCTTTCTTCTCTCTTTTTTTTTAAAAGAATTCGTCTAACATAAATATATTTATAACTGGCATCTATATAAGAAAAGATTTTCAGTTGAATGATTTTGCCCCCATTGTATTTTTATTAAGATCGACACATACGTGTCGATTTCTTTTTCTTTTTCTTTTCTTTTTTAGTGAAGAGTTTCATTGCCCTTATGCTTCAACATGAGTTTTACGAGGATTAAATGATGATTGTAAAGGAATTAAGTGAAATTAATTAAGTTAAAAGATGTTACAAAGAAATACTAAACGACTAAAAGCATATCTACCGTTATAAATCTGTAACGTAGCATAGGATTACAGTTTCTAAAATATTATTTTTCATTTGAAAACGTTTATTTCATAAATGCGTAAACCACTGAGATCAAATCATCAATTAAGTTTAGTGAATTCATGCGATAATTTCACTACAGACCCGTGTAATAATTTTCTAACATTTCTTTGTAATAATTTTACTAGAAAAAATTTTGTTATATGCATTTTTGCGTGAAGGTACAGTTTCAAATAAATGGTGGGGAAAAAAAGAAAAGGAAAACATCTTTTAGAACTTTCTGATACTTTATTATATATGTAATTATGTATCCCATATATTTTTTTTTTAAATAAAGTTATTAATTCCATTTATACTTCCATTTAAGAAGTAAATAGCAGTTTGGAATTGAATAATTTGCTCATAAATTGTATATTGAGGACTTAATATTACGGTAAAATTTTTAATAGAGGTACTATACTATAGCAAAGAAATGAAAAATTAAACATTCTCTTTTGATAGAGCTGAAAAAAAAGATGAGTGAAACAATCTCATTTGTAAATAATAATAAAAAAGCTTGTGCTTGTGTGTGTGTCATAGGTTAATTGAGAAATCCAAAACTTTGCAAAAAACCAAGCTAAGTGGAAAATCACCTGTTTTTTTTTTTTTTTTTTCCAATCAGTGTGATATTTTTCAGGTTTATAGCAACGTGACTTTGCAGATTCAAGATAGTTGTAAAATGACCATTTGTTTCTCGAATAGACTTATGTTTTTTAGGCTTATTGCAAAGAACCGATGCAGAGTTAAGCTAATTAAAAAATGACCATTTCTATCGCAATTAGTCTGATTTTTATTCGGCTCATTTCAATGAACCTTAGCAGTTTTAGGCTAATTAGAAAATGGCCACATTCTTGTCCAAGCAGCTTACTTTCAACCAGGATTATTGCAATAAGACCAAAGTAGTGGATATTTACGGATAATTTTAGCATAAAAAAATAGGAGCAGGAATTTAAAATGCTTATAAAAAATGCATAAAAGATTGTCTTATTGACAGATTTCATGAGTGATAAGGTTAGTAAATACTTCATTCCTGTACTAAGGCTATATTTTTTGCTAACACCCTGTGCGGAAGTATCAATGAAATGTGTAGATGAGGCAGATTTTTAATATTTTCCCATCATTACATAGAAAAAATGGGTTGCTAAGTGAAAATAATTATAAAAAAGTCCTTCCGGCCAGTGCCTGGAGGAAGAGGTAGCTTTCATTTTCCTTATTTTAAAAAGCCAACTTATATTATTCAAACACACGAAGTTCAATTTAGTGGAAACCGAATATAGGAGATTCAATACTATTTTTTATCAATCCTAAATCATTATGAATGAGAATTTCGCGAAATTAGTCAGCTTTATCCAAGCTGCTTTTATTTACAGTAACTTATATTCAGCTGCCAAATTCGGCGATTTCTTAAAGTTCCTGCCATTTTAAGACAACGTGGTGGATGAGGCTAACCAGTGAACTTGGTCGAGACCTTAGTAATTGCTGTGCACATGCTCACTCACATCGGAATCGGTTGATATATACGAGTGCTGTCTCAAGCAAAAAGTAAGATTTTTCAAAATGTCACCCACATTAGAAATTGAAACTGCTATATCTGAGCCATTTTATAAGATAAAGACAGACAAAAAATGCTCGTGAATGCTTATATCAAGGTCAAATACTTAAGAAAGAAACTTTTTTCAATTTCTAATTTTTTTGCACCTCACTTTAAATATAATTTTTTTTAATTTAATGGCCGCCATTTTGAAGCAAGATGGCTGATGAAGCTGGCCAGCGAACTTGGTTGAGATATTAATGCATACTATCCACATGCCTTCTTACATCGAAATAGGCGAATACGTGTGTTATCGCGTGACAAATACAAGATCGTTTCAAAGTGTTAGCCATGCTAGAAATTTAAAGAGCTATAATTTAACTATTTTTTAAGATATAAACAAAAGAACAAATTTTCAGAAACAAAAACTGCTCCAGAATCTTTGTATCAATGCCAAACACACAAAATTTTTTTTTTCATTTTCCAATTTTTTAATACTTCATTTTACATTTTAAATTACTTTTTTTTAAAATGGCAATCCTTTTGAAACAAGATGGCGAATGAAGCTGGCCAACGAACTCGGTAGAGACATTGGTATGTACTATGTACAGACCAAGTTACATCCAAATCGGTTCATAAATACATCTGTTATCACGTGACAAAAATCAGTACGCTTCAAAATGTCAGCCACGCTAGAAATTCAAAATGATATAACTCAGCCATTTTTTAAGATATAGACGAAAAAAAACCTGCTCCCGAATCTTTTTATCAAGGTCAAACACATAAGAAAAAAATATTTTTTCAATTTTCAATTTTTTGGTACCACATTTCAAATTTAAATTTTTCTTAAAAATTTAAATGACCGCCATTTTTAAACAAGATGGCGGATGATGCTGGCCAACGAACTCGGTCGAGACATTGGTATGTACTATGTATAAACGAAGCTACATCCAAATCGGTTCATAAATACGCCTTTTATCGCGTGACAAAATTCAGGACGTTTCAAAATGTCAGCCACGCTAGAAATTCAAAAATGCTATAACTCAGCCATTTTTTAAGATATAGACGAAACAAAAACTGCTCCGGAGTCTTTGTATAAAGGTCAAATACATAAAAAAAAATATTTTTCCATTTTCAATTTTTTGGTACCACATTTCAAATTTTAAATTTTTTAAAAAACTTTATATGGCCGCCATTTTGAAACAAAATGGCGGATGAAGCTGGCCAACGAATTCGGTCGAGACATTGGTGTGTACTATGTACACACCGAATTACATCCAAATCGGTTCATAAATACGAGAATTACAGCGTGACATAGGTCATATATATATATATATATATATATATATGGATATATATATATATATATGGATATATATATATATATATATATATATATATCAATTTTGAACGGAGGGTGGTTTCGGTATCTGGGGGTCATGATCGATGAAAATATACCAAAATTTTTTGAAATCGCTTTCCTCCGAACGGCTGCAATAGGTAGCTTTTTGTAATGAAAGCTACCTAAAATATAAAGGAAAAGTTCTGTACTAATGAAATTTGCAGATGAAGCAGATTTTTAATATTTTCCCAACTTCGTGCAAAGAAAATGGGCTGCTGAGTGAAAATAAATATAAAATGTATATAAAAAAATAGCTGCATTATTAAAACCTGTAGATGAGACAGATATTTTAATGTTTTTTTAGCATTACTTAGAGAAGAAGGGTTGCTGAATGAAAATTATCATAACAAATATATATTAAAACTGCCCGTTTGGCAGATATGATTTATGCTCCTGAGTCCCTGAGATTGGTGATTTCTTTAATTTTAATATGAACCTGTAACGCACTTCTGCACCTGAGTGCCTGCGATTTCTAAAACGTTTTTAATTTTAGTGTATATACCACTCACCGTACCCACATGTAATTGTTAATCCTCTTACGCTGGTAAAACCTAAAGTTTTATGACGTAAAATGAAACATTTTCCATGTATCGTTATTAAAAGTTTATCTAATTAATCATTAAGACTATAAAGACGGCGATCGGTCATTTTGACCGCTACCAATTGAATATATTTAGGTTCGAACCAGAATTTTCTTTATAAAACTAGTTTAAATGATACAAAGAAAAAAAACTAGTTAAATAAATAAGTTAATAATTTAAAATAAAAATTCTGGTGTCGAATATTTTTACAAAATTTGAGTAAAATTCCCCGTCTTTCTAGTGTTAATGCATGAAATAACGAACATTATTGCAGATTTCAACCGTAACGTCGATCAAATAAATTAAATGTACGACAAATAAATTTAATTAAAAATATTAAGGGTCTTCTCAAAAAGAATATTTTTCTCTTCGAAAGTTTTTCTGATATATTTACGGAGTCCTTTTTAAACGTAAAAGCTTGACTTTTGCAGACATGCCATTGAAGTTATTTGGTATCGAATGTTTTTTTTTTCAATCTTCAAATTACATCTTGAGTTATAAGCGATAGTTCTGTCATGACGACCTTTATCGGACTATCGCGTAAAGAAATCTGGTTCGAAACGCCAAATTTAGAAGCATTATTTGAAAGATCGTCTGCCTTTATCGAAAAATAGACAAAGTATTCAGTTTGATAGTTTTTTAATAAGATCGTCTGCCAATCTCATGTGTTCACGAAAAACAATGACCTCAGGAATTTTTCAGAAAGTAGCCTATAAATCGAAGTTTGGAGGCTACGGATTACACTTGCAAATACTGAGTGTCAAACGAAAAAGTGCGTGAGTAAAAGGCAAATCAGATGTGATCAAAGTGTCATGAAAGTTCATCATGTAGAAATAAATAAATACTAAATTATTGTCATTTTTAAATACATGTTAATAAAAATAGCTAGAATTGATAACTACAAATTGCTTGTCCCTTTAAGAACGGTATTCATAGCCATAAGGTTAGTTTAATTTTGCTTATTATTATTATTTTTGTACATTTTTAAGGAGAGGGAGGGGTTACCAAAGAAAAAAGTGCTTATTAATCTTATTTATCAACCAGCCGCAAAAATCAAATCTTTCAATAAAGCAGTTTTCTTATTTTTTAAATCATTTTCATTCAGCAGCCCATCTTCTCCAAGTAATGTTGGGAAAACATTAAAAATCGTCCACATCTAAAAATTCTATTAATTAATAGTGTGTTATTAGCAATTAATTAATTAATTGTTTTGTTAACACAGCAATTTTTTTATATATTTTTGTATAATTCTTTTCACTAAGAAACCCATTTCCTCTACGTAAAGATGAGAAAACATTAAAAATCTGTGTCATCTGCAGAAGAATTTTTCTAATGTATTTTTGAAAATTATTGTTATTCAGCAACCGATATCTCTCTGCATAATGCTGGAAAAACATTAAAAATCTATCTCATCTGCAGATTTCATTGATACTTATTCACGGCGAGTATGAGAAAAATATAGCCTTAAAATGAAAATGTACTCACTACCCTTAACATCTATTAGGGCGTTAATTAAATTTGTCAATACGGCAGTTTTTTAAATATTTTTATAAGATTTTTAAGTTCCTGCTCCTATTTTTCATAATAAAATTATGCATAAACATTCAATACCTTGGACTGATTGCAATAAGCCTGGAAGAATCTAGGCTGTTTGGACAAACAGCTAGTCATTTTCTAATAAGCCTTAAACTGCATAGGCGCATTGCAATGAGTAAAATAAAATCAGGTTGCTTGAGAAAGAAATTGTCATTTTACAATTTGTCCAATGCTGCATAGGCTCTTTGCGACAAGTCTAAAAAATATCAAAGTGATTTGGAACTTATAGTCATTTAATCACCATACAGCTGCACAGACCCTTTGCAATAATCCTGAAAAATATCAGGCTGATTGGGAAAAGGCAAATGATTCTCCAATTAGCCTGGCTCTTTCTAAAAGCCGGATTTCCTAATTATCCTACGACACATATAAATTAACGAGATAAAATCTTAAAAGTTTTTCTCTTTTAGTGGAATTAAACAAAAATAAGTAAACAATTCTTAATCATTAAACAGCCTTTAAATGACGCGTCAAATTTAGTACTATCTACTTAATTTTTTAATGATTTCATATTACATATATGGGGCATTCCACATCAAATCAGGCGGTAAAATATCAATATGTAACCCACCATCACAGATTTTAATGAAATTGCGTGTGTTTGTTCTTACTATTAAGATATGATCACCGGTATTTTTTTTTTTTTTTTTTTTTTTTTTTGCTCCTTGGTGAAATAGTTTCTGAGGAAAAAAATGTCAAAATTTTGGAAAACTGCTGTCAGTTGGCATTCTTGACTGCTCGGTTTTCAAATGTAGCATGTCATATATATAATCATATTTCAATATCTACTCTACAAATCATCTTCAAATAATTTATGCATAATATTTAGGGTACCCAGTTTATGAAAAAAAAAATACTGTTTCGCTTATAGCATTTTAAGTGTGTCTAAAAAAATGTTTAAACTTTGAAGTGGTGAATTTTTTATGAAAAATAATTCATTAACAAAAAAAGCACTATCAACAAAAGGCGGTATTTTTATTAAATTTATTTTTTGTGGGATATATACTTAAAGGTGTCTTTTACCTGATTCTGAAATAAAAATAGTGGGATTTTGGGTGTTTTTAGTAGTATTTTCTATTTAAAAATATTTTGAGGCGCATTTCAAATCAAATCAAGCAGAGTCATTCCATGTCAGTTCCTCTAAGCCATTTAATTCACTGCCACAAATTTCAATGAAACTGGGCATGTTTATAGCTCATTTTAAGACGTAATCACCTTTAATTTTCTTGAACCTAAGTAAAATATTTTTTAAGATAAAAAAATATCAAAATTTTGAAATTTTGATAATATTGAAATTTTAAAAAAATATCAAAAATTTGAAATTTTGAAATTTTTTTTTTTTTTTTTGAAATGACACTTCTATATTCAAAGACTGCATTAAAAAAAGTCATTTCAATATAAAATCACTAAATAGGTTTCAAATAATGTATATGTGGCAAATAATGTAGGCAGATTATTATTTCTTGTTTTTGTCATGTTTAAATACTAAGAGTGTCTTTTATCTTGGGAATTTTTAAAATCAAGAATTTTGTCAAAAGTAATGTGTTAATCAAAAATTTATTATTTACTGAAGGCAGGGTGTTATTGCTTTTTTTTAATTGTACGTAAAAATATCTTTTAAATGGTTATAAAATAAAAATATTGAAAATATGAGAAAAAAATTATCAAAGTTTTGGAAAATTGCCACGAGTTGCCATTAATGATTGTTCAATTTTCAAAGGCCTGATTTTATACATAAAATCATATTTCAATAACTAATAAATAAATCTTCTTCAAATAATTTAAGCAAGGTAAATAAAGTATGTAGATTATGAAAAAATATTGCTGTAATGTTAAAAAATATTTAAATGTGTCTAAAAAATTGTATAATCTTTGAAATCAAAAATATTTTACAAAAAATAATGAAATTATTCAAAAAGCTTTATCAATCAGATTCGGAGTTTCTATGACAGATTTTTTAATTTTAAGTTGTATATAATACTACATTATAACTGGATCTGAAATAAAAATAGTGGGATTTTGGTTGGTTTTAGTAGTAGTTAAATCATATTTAAAATTATCAATATTTTCAGATGTAAAATTTATCCAATCTCTGCAAATATTTTTATTTATACATTTATTTTATTTTTCAAATTATTTTTTATGTTCGTTTCTTTAGGAAAAAAATTAACAATATTGTTTTCTAGTAAAACTTCTGGCGCGAAGAGCAATTATCCCTTTCCAAAAAAGAGAAAAATCACTAGCTCCTCACTGCCCAACAGAAATTTTCAAAATGACACTCCTAATCTTAAAATTCATATTTGTCTGCTAATATTGAAAATTTAGCACTGAGCTGCTAATATTGAAAAACAAATACCAAATTTCACTCTTTTGAAGAAAATTTTGACATATTGTGCTTTAAAAAATGCAAAACATGCATAATCCATTATATTTATACCTTTCAAATAACTATATCTAAAAAAATACTTAAAACTTAATGAGATGCATTTTTGTAACTTTACTCACTTTCTTATGATATGCAATTTGATTTATTTCATCACAATATTGCTGAAAGATGGATTTTCAACATATATATATATATGTATATATATATATGTGTATATACCGGGTGTCCCAAAAAGGACTGACTGATTTTAAAATTCAATAACTTGCAAACGGTGACAGATATTTAAAAAATTCTTGCAGGAGGTTTATGCATAAGGTCAAAAGTTTTATTACAGTGATTTTCGATTTTAGTTCGAATTACAAACAATAGATGGCGCTGTAAGCAATAGTCGCTAAATACAGGCTCGATTTCTAGTCCTTTCTCTTGTTCCATGCTGAAAAAGGAGATGGAAATGTATTATCCGGGCCACGAAGTACCAAAAACCGAGCCTGAATTCAGCGTCTATTGATCGCAGCGCCATCTATTGTTTGTAATTCGAACTAAAATTGAAAATCACTGTAAAAAAACTTTTGACCTTATGCATAACCCTCCTGCAAGAATTTTTTAAATATCTGTCACCGTTTGCAAGTTATTGAATTTTAAAATCAGTCAGTCCTTTTTGGGACACCCGGTATATGTGTGTATATATATCCCTGTTCTCAAACAAATTATTTAAAATTATTCACTTATGTTTAATAAAGCATATATATTGTTTATACACTTATAAAGAATACATATGGTAAATTTTATGATATTATGTCAATAATATCTAAAAGTAAAGAACTTATCTAATAGTATGTAACGAAAAATTTAACATCTGGTGTAATGACAACAAAATTTTATAATTGTTTTACTTAATTTGAATCAATGAAGAAAGCGTACATGTTTACATTTTATTGAATTACAAGTGAAAATTTCACAGACATTCCTATCCCAACAACTGAGTATGTCACATTCACACTACAGCTGATTTTTTCTTTTTGATCTTTCGAGTTTGATGGCAAATGGTCATGAATTAATCAGTTTTGTTAGAAATGTCATTGCAGTCAGCATATTAGGTTCACTAATTTTTTTATTTATTTATTTTGATTGACTCGATGAACAACAACATTTAAAGCGACCATTTCATGTATTTTCAATTAAAAGCTGATTTATAAATTCATTATGTTGTTTAGTTATTATTATCGTCTTAAGATAATAAGTTGGTATTAAGATTTTTAAATGTAGTTTATTTATTATTTGAACAAATGAAAGCATTTTTCAATAAAAGTGGGCTGTTGATTTTAAGTCGGCTGTTGAGCAGTGTAGTGTTGGTAAAGGAACTGGTACTATTTAATTTAATTTTTATTGCTGTAAATAATATTTGTTATTTTATTATTGTATGTATTATATTTAAGTAAGAGTAGCAGTACACGATATCCTAGTCGTTATAGTACATCTTAGCATGAAAAGCTTCAATATTTATCATTAAACTTTCACATGTTATGAAAATCTTGTTAAAAGTGCTCATATTTTCACTATTTTAATTTTATAACTATTTAAAAGATATTTTTACGTACAATTAAAAAAAGTAATAACACCCTGACTTCGGTTAATAATAAATTTTTGATTAACACATTATTTTTCACAAAGTTCTTGATTTTAAAAATTCACAAGATTAAACACACCCTTAGTGTTTAAACATGACAAACAACAATAAATAATAATCAGCCTACATTATTTGAAATTTATTTAGTGATTTTATATTGAAATGACTTTTTTTATGCAGTCTTTAAATATAGAACTGTCATTAAAAACATTTTTAAAAAAATTACAAAATTTAGAGTTTTTTTATCTTAAAAAATATTTTGCTTAGAAGAAAATCAAGAAAATCAAAGGTGATTACGTCTTAAAATGAGCTATAAACATACCCAGTTTCATTGAAATTTGTGACGGCGAATTAAATGGCTTAGGGGAACTGACATGGAATGACTCTGCTTGATTTGATTTGAAATACACCTCAAAATATTTTTAAATAGGAAATACTACTAAAAACATCCAAAATCCCACAATTTTTATTTCATAATCAGGTAAAGGACACATTTGAGTATATCCCCCACAAAAAATAAATTTAATAAAAATACCGCCTTTTGTTGATAATGCTTTTTTTTTTTTTGTTAATGCATTATTTTTCATAAAAAATTCACCACTTCAAAGTTTAAACATTTTTTTAGACACACTTAAAATGTTATAAGCGTAACAGTATTTTTTTTCATAAACTGGGTAACCTAAATATTATGCATAAATTATTTGAAGATGATTTTTAGAGTAGATATTGAAATATGATTATATTTATGTCATGCTGCATTTGAAAACCGAGCAGTCAAGAATGCCAACTGACAGCAGTTTTTCAAAATTTTGACAATTTTTTTCTCAGAAACTATTTCACCAAGGAGTAACAAAAAATACTGGTGATCATATCTTAATAATAGGAACAAACACACGCAGTTTCCTGAAAATCTGTGATGGTGGGTTACATGCCTGCCTGAACTGACATGGAATGACCCATATATATATTCCTTTTATGGACAATATTGATACTTTTACTCAATAATTTTCCTTATACAAAATTAAACTCAAAATTTATATATAATATTCTGTATAAATAAACTCCTTCATCTAATTTAAATAATTCACATAGGTGCAAGCCTGAAACTGATTTTCCTTAATACACGAGTTAATTTGACCTTGGTTTAATACGTTTCGAATCAGAAAATTTTTTTAAGAAATAAAATTAAATACGTTCCGTCTATAAATCTTGAATTAATAATAAATAAAGATCATGAAATAAATATTCTGGTTCGAAAGTGGTTAACCTGGGTCAAATAAATCCAGATATTACGGAAGATTAGTGCTAGGTTGGCAGCTATGAATTCATATTGAAGAGCTTAGCTTTCTTTTATAAAAGAAAATATTTTTTGTTTCTGTAACTACACCTAGATAATTTAAAAGAACTAAAAATACTTTAAAAATAATATGACAGTCGTAAAATAGTTCTAACCTTTCGGGGCTAGCGTCCTAATAATAGAACATGTTTTTACATTTACTATTATTTTATCTTGACAATTTTATTATTATATGATTGTAGTAATTATATAGTACATGACTTTGCATTTTCAATTGTCACTCCTTTAATTTTTCAGCATACACTACTAAAAAAAAAAATGCTTAAAGTTATTTACACCGTTGCTAAAACACGTGTTTCATTTTTTAAATTTAAAAATAATAGCCACTCATCTTAAACAACAATTTATGACAAAAAATAATAAAAAAATTCTGTAAAGTTGTTATGATTATTTAAACCTGTTGTAATAGAACATTTTACACGTGATTTCAAAACATTTCCGTAACCTGTTGTCATAGTAATAGTACGCAAAATAATTACATTTGTTAAATTTCGAAAATGACATATTCATTAAATTTCAATAACTATTAATTTTTGTTTTTTTAATCAAAAAGTATTTCCTTCACAAACTAGAGGAAGAAATCGGACCCGAAAGGGTTAAAAATATTAAATAAGGATTTTCAAATAGTAAAATCGGAATTTACCTTTAATTAATTTTCAGAAAAAAATTTCTTCTTGATCAACGAATTTGATAGAAATATTACCTCTTTACGATAGGATTTCTGGGAGACGGAAATTGCGTGAAAATGAATCACGTGACAAAAATTGAGCAGTGCACAGACACATGTTAGAAAATGTAGTTCTAAACGCGTCCTGGAAGTACAATCATTTAATATTTAGCTGTGAATAAAGGGTGGAGTGCCATTATAGTCTATTTGTAACAGTTCTGTCATCGCGAGCAGTAACATCTCTTAAATTGAAAAACTAGTGTAAAGCTTGGATCAATGTTTCTTTTTTTTATTTCCGTCTCTGTGTAACACAGCTCATTAGGTTTAACTTTTTTATAATGTTTTAGCGTAATTTGATGCTTTTGAGGTTTTTTTGCGTAATTTGATGCTTAGAAAAGTGTCTGGTAAAAGTAATTCATATGTTAAAATTTTTATATAATAAATATTATTTATTTCGTTAATATTTAATATTCTGCAAACCAGTTTTTATATTTTTTAACAAAGTTTTGTTTCGTTCTTATTGAAATTATCATTATTTTGAGGACCATGATGCCAATAAAAACTCTTACTATATTTTGAGCAAAAATGAACAAAACAGATTTTTTTTATAAAGAAGTTTAAAACTAGAACTTGACCTCTTTATCAGAAAAGAATTACTTTCTTAACTTAAAAATATAGGTTATAGTTCTTTAACACCTATATAGATGAAAAGTGTTTACGACTTTGGTCTCTCTGTCTGTCGCCTGCCGTCTGTCTGTCTGTCTTCCGTCTGTTCGTGACTAATTGCAAATATACTCGGATTGCATGTACTTTTTCCGGTTCACTAATGTTCGCTATTGAAAATGGAATGTGTAGCAAGTGTAGCATCTATAGTTCATTTACAGGGACACTCAAAAGAATACCATTACATGATGGTCTATGGAGAACATCGTTTGTGGCATATTTTATTTATCCTATAACAAACGTAATAAAATTGATACGCATTTCTCAGTTGCACTAAAGCATGTATTCTGTAGAATATGGAGTGCAAAGCATTTATTATTTATTTACAGAGTCACACGAAATAATTCGGTTACATTCATGTCTATGAGTGATAAAGGCTGGAAGTGCGTCTTCAGTTTTGGTATGCGTTTTTAAGTTTAATGTTTTGCGTAGTACGCGGTGTGTATAAATTCTATAGATCATGTACAGGGCTACACAAATGTATTCGTAAGCTTTACTGTGTGAATTGTTTAAGGGTATTTTTTTTATTGATCTATACATTTTCCAGCTGAACTATATTTAGTATACTAAGATATGCTTTTAGAATATAAATAAATTCATCTCCATGGCTGCGCTAAGAATTGGACACATTTCCGTACATGGATGGTTATTTCTGACAGTACGCTTTCAGTTTTATGTTTTTCTAAATTGTTACTTAAGATGTCTTCTTTCACCTTACTAATTGGTGAAGTTACGTTATAGAATTTTGGAAGTAGCGGGAAGAGTTTTATAATTTATGTTTGACGCATGAGTTATCTTTCTTGTTTCTATTAACGTACAATTATGATTTTAAGAGATAAGTAAGCATTTCTGTATTTTATAAAAAGAGAACAACTATGCATGTAGATTAAGATAACTGATAAGACATTATTTGTTATCAGTCTGGGGAAACGTTCCTTTTTTAATGAAACTTCTTTTGTACGGATTAGTGAAAGTCTTTCTGTATATTCAAACAAAACCAGAGACCATTATAATTCTAAAGCATAGGTCCTACAACAGTACGCATTTGCTTATTAAGAAATATATATATATATATATATATATATATATACAGGGTGTTCCGTTAAAGGGGTCCAATATTAATAGGGGTAATAGAGGAGATCACATGGAGCATAAATCAGTATATAAAGCCTGGTCGGATCTCAATAGTTTTCAAGTTACAGCAAATAGAATGAAAATTCGGAAAATTGTAAAAGAACCCTCATTGCTAAACTACCGATAATGCTACATAAAAACGACGCACATATTTAGAAAGAGCAGAAAAAAACCTACAAAATGACATCAATTGTATTAAAATAGCAATATTTATTGACGAGTTACAAGCCCTGAAACAGTGAAAAAAGTACGAAATCCAATATACATCAAAATAGTTAATCGTTAATTCCAAAAAGACAACTCTAGCTACAACAAGGAAAATGTAGTAAAATTTGGTCCATTCCGAAAACTTTCGAAAAAGCTTACAATGAACCATATCGGTTTAATTGTGTGAGAGAAATTAATCAGTTTCTTAGTTACAACTCCGCTTTCTTTGACACTAGCAAAGGTTAAACTCCGCCCATCACGATTGGAAACACCGCCTTTTTAATTACTCTCAACTATACATTTTCGATCATGCTTCTTCTGAGATGCAACATTTTTAATTATTCAAGAGTTGAATGAACCAAAATAACTTTACAATAATAGTCTACATTTTAAAGTGGTCTTTTATTGATGTAAAGTTTAAGTTAAATTCTTTAAAATTAAACTGGTGGTGAAAATTCGGAAATAATTAAAAATATTGCGATTTGTAACTATGCAAGAAATTTCAGTACATGTTTTACATGGACAATTATTGTATGTATATGTGCATCATAATTTATGATAGGAAATAATAATAACAAATAGCATAATAATTTTATTAATTATAAATTTAAAAAAGACACTAAATTTTAAATTAATTCATACAAACTTTGTAATTTACAATTTGAGTACACCACAGTCTGTGACTTACAAAATACTGTGCCAAAAAGTGTTGAAAATAAAAGAAAAATGACAAATAAAGAATTACATTCCACGTACTTTATGACATATGTGAAGCATAGTCTTCTGGCCTGCGCTGCACAGTTCAATGCCGGAAGGCAGACGAACGGACATTATTATAATAGGTGTTCGAAGTTGCGCCCATTAACAGAATCGCACAGCCGACAGCGACGTCGTAAAGATTGGCGAACACGCCGAAAAACTCCGACGGAGTTGGGAATGTCTCCTGCAGCGACAACGATTCGCGCTAGTAAATCCTCCGGTGTATCCACAGGCGTTTCATACACCAGCGATTTAAGGTGTCCCCAAACAAAAAAGTCTAACGGATTGAGGTCTGGAGAGCGTGCAGGCCAAGCAACAGGTCCACTGCGTCGAATCCATTTCCCAGGATATGTTGAATTGAGGTGATTGCGAACACCTATGAAAAAATGTGCCGGTGCGCCATCGTGCATAAACCACATATTGTGGCGCAATGTTGCTGGCACATTTTGCAGTAACTGCGGTAAGATATCCCGTAGGAAAACCAAGTACGTACTGCCATTGAGTACATCTGGGAGTAAATATGGTCCTATGAGATAATCGCCGAGGACACCTGCCCATATGTTCACACTGAACTTTTGTTGTGCGTTCGACGGGAAAACAGTGTGCGGATTTGTATATGACCATGTGTGCATATTGTGCGTGTTTACCACGCCCTCTCTCGTAAATGTTGCTTCATCAGTAAATAAAATATTTTCCAGAAATTGTGGATTATTTTCTGTTACATTAAGCAACCAGCGTACGAATTCTGTCCGCTGAGCACAATCTGTTACTGATAACAGTTGTACCCGCTGCACATGAAAGGGGTGCATGTTTTCTGCACGCAGAACACGCCACATACTTTGGTGAGAAACACCGACTTCAGACGCAGCAGCTCGTGTACTCGTGGAGGGGTTATCTTTAAAAATATTCAGTACATCTTCTTCCATTGCAGGTGTTCGTACATGTCGAGGTTTCCCTGCATCAATGCTTGCTGTATTAAACGATCCAGTCTCCCGTAATCGTCTATCGATTTTTATGAAGAGTTTCGAACTTGGTCAACGTCTCCTTGGAAATTGCTCACGGTACATGCGCTGTGCTAGACATGCATTTCCATGAGCTTGCCCGTACATCAGATGCATGTCCGCATATTCTTCGTTAGAGTATTCCGGCATAATTATTATACATCAACTTACTACAATCCCACTTACAACAGCCTCCCTTTAACATAACGCCCACTGATGACTGCTGTTTTATTACACTTTTCTTCCTATACACATAGAAAATTTGCATAAAAAGTACTTCTTCTTCATCATCCTGAAAGTTCATGGAGGAAACGCAGCAGTCACGGAGTTTGCTTTAAGACAAGGCGAGAGCTGCACAATATGTCATTCACTTGACCAGACTGAATAATGAAAGGGTATTGATAGAGGTTGATCAGAAATGTATAATTGAAAGATATTAAAACGGGGTGTTTACAATCGTCATGGGCGGAGTTTCGCCCTTTCCGAGCGTGCAACAGTACAGAGTTGTAACTAGGGAACTGCTTGATTTCTCCCATACAATTAAACTGATGTGGTTTATTGTCAGCTTCTTCGAAAGCTTTCGGAATGGACCAAATTTTATAACATTTTCCTTGATGTAGGTAGAGTTGCATTTTTGGAATTAACGATTAACTATTTTGCTAAATATTTGATTTTGTATTTTTTCACTGTTTCAGAGCTTGTAACTCGCCATTAATTCTCAATATTCTAAAACAACTTATGTCATTTCGTAGGATTTTTTCTGCTCTTTCTAAATATGTGCTTCGTTTTTATGTAGCATTATCGATAGTTTAGCAATGAGGGTTTTTTTACAAATTTCCGATTTTTCATTCTATTTGCTGTAACTTGAAAATTATTGAGATCCGGCCAGGCATTATATACTGATTTATGCTCCGTGTGATCTCCTCTATTACCCCTATTAATATTGGACCCCTTTAACGGAACACCCTGTATATATATATATATATATATATATATATATATATATATATATATACAGGGTGTTTCTAAACTCATGGTACAAACTTTAAGGTTAGGTAGAGCACACAGTAACAATCATTTATTGTATAGGAATGTATGGGACCAAGTGACGCATTAACCCTAGAACTACCGGAAATTTTACTCAAGTTTTATAAAACCATTCTACACCAGAATTTTTACTTAAAACTATTTAATTTGTTTATTTAACTTATTATTGTCTGATTTATACATTTAGTTTGTTTTGAAGAAATTTCTGGTTTGAATAAATATTTTGAATGTACATGTCGGGTCCAATGGACCCGTCTGGTAGACGGAAGGTTAAGGTAAAAATACCAGGGGGGCAATTAGGCCCCTTTTTTAATTTTCAAAATTTCTCATTCATACCAGAAAAATTTTATGCTATCCTTTTCTTGACATTTCATAATTACATAACAATAAAATTCTTCTCTGAAAATTTTTGGTATGAAATCGAAATTTTTGAATTAAAAAAAAGCGCAAAACTGGCAAACTTATCAAACGAAATACAAAGATAAAATGTTTATTTACAATGTAGTTTACAAGTAAATAATAATGCATACAATAATATTACAATAAGTGTTCAAAATTGCGCCCACCAACTGTGATACATGCTTGGCAGCGTCGGTGGAACGATTGGCGTACATTTCCAAAGATGTCAGGCATTTCCCGCACAGGTGCAGCAGCTTCGGATATGCGAGCTACTAGATTTTCGTCTGAGTCAACTGGAGTCTCATAAACAAGACTCTTCAGATGACCCCATAAAAAGAAATCAAGGCTCGACAAATCGGGAAATCGCGGCGGTCAAGGAACAGGTCCGCCACGCCCAATCCATCGCGTCCCAAATGTGGCATTCAGGTAACTGCACACTTCAGGTAACTGCACACTGTGAAGTGCGCGGGCGCTCCATCATGTTGAAACCACACCCGGTTACGAATAGCGATCGGCACATCTTGCAGCAGTTCTGGTAAAACCTGTAGCAAAACAATAAGGTAACAGCGACCATCCAGCCTCTTTGGTAGTAGGTATGGACCAATCAAATAATTATTAACAATACCCGCCCACAATTTCACTGAAAATCGTTGTTGATAAGCATGTGGCCGCGTTGCATGTGGATTATTGTTTACCCAAAGATGGAAATTGTGCGCATTAAATACACCCTCGAGTGTAAATACTGCCTCATCTGTAAATAGAATATGAGCAGTAAAGTCTGGCTGCAATACATGTTTCTGCAAAACCCACTGGTAAAAGTTCAACCGCAGAAGATAGTCTTCCGGATTCAAAGTTTGTACACGTTGAAAACGGAAGGGATGAAATCGATTTTCATTTAACACTCTCCAAACGGTCGGGTGACTCACACCTAAATTCTGTGCAACAGCTCTTGTACTTGATTCGGGCCTTTCACTCACAAAATTAAAAATAATTTCTTCCAGGCTTGCACTGCGTGCAGCCCTTTCTCGCCCAGTTTCCTGTCTAGTGACGTGGAAAGAACCTGTTGGAGAAAGCTGACGGTGTAAGCGCTGAAACATTCTATGATCAGACATTCTTCTGAGAAGAAACTGCCTCTGATACATTCGTAGGGCAGCTCTTGCGCTGCCATTTGCACGACCATACATGAAATGCATGTCGGCTTTTTCGGCATATGTAAAGTCTTCCATAACGAATGATAGCACAATTAAAAATGGTGATTTCTTCTACTTGAATGCATGGTATTGAACGGCGACCAGTCCCTTACTGCCCTCTACCGCCAGTGGAATCAACCAAAAACTCCATTTCTATTTCCAAAAATTTCTATTTCTATTTCTATTTTCAATTCAAAAAATTTCGATTTCATACCACAAATTTTCAAAGAATAATTTTATTATTAAGTAATTATGAAATGTCAAGAAAAGGATAACATAAAAATTTTCTGGTATGAATGAGAAATTTTGAAAATTAAAAAAGGGGCCTAATTGCCCCCCTGGTGATTTTACCTTAATGCGTCACTTGGTCCCATACATTCCTATACAATAAATGATTGTTACTGTGTGCTCTACTTACCCTTAAAGTTTGTACCATGAGTTTAGAAACACCCTGTATATACGGGGTTATTCAAAACACACAAAAAAAACCCGGATTCTCATAGGAATGTATGACCGGAAACCCCAACCTGATGAGCTGAAGGATAAACGAAGATATAGAAATGACAAGCCAATAATGTGCGGAAAACTCTTTATTTAACAAAACTTTACACTAGGATAGTATGTGTACACGTTTAGCTTCACAACAAATGCTCAAAGTTCTTACCATCTATAGTTAAGCACGCTTGAAGGCGCTGTTATCCGCTGAAGAGCATAAATCCTAAATAAGAAAGAGACTGAACATTGACGATATGTCCGTCATCTTAGTTCCAAATTGGACGAATCGTCACTGAACTCAATACAATTTCCCTAGTGTTTGACGCTTTTCGATCTTAAAATCATGTGAACATTGTTTTATATCGCTTCATAAATACATGCAGAACATAAAAATGCATGTACTTTCAATTTAGCAAACAAGAATTCGAATTTTTATTTGGATGAGCTAGAGGGTCATTTCGAATCTGATCGGAAGTAGATGAATGTCTTGAAAGAGGTTAATAAATTTTGATAAATACATGCAGAACATAAAAATGCATGTACTTTGAATTTAGCAAACAAGAATTCAAATTTTTATTTGGATGAGCTAGAGGGTCATTCCGAATCTGATCGGAAGTAGATGAATGTCTTGAAAGAGGTTAATAAATTTTGATACTCTTAAACTGTAAGAGAGAAATGCAAAAATGTACTTCGTAGAATTCAGGACTTTTTTTATTGAACTTTCTGCCCTCTCTTAACAGTAGATATTAAAATTATTATTAGAATAATTTTAATTGAATTATTGATTATTTATGTATTTGTATTTATATTAATCAATAAAAAACTTATTGATTTAATTATTAAATAAAATAAATAATAATAATAATAATAATGTTTTGAATAAAAAAATAAATTCACAAATTTTTCACTATCGAACATTCATTTATGTATAAAATTCACGTTTTTTTAACAGTCATATTTCTGACTTGACTATTTCTGACTTGACTATTTCTGACTTGACTATCTTGACTCTTAATAGTGCCCAATTTAATTATCATATTTATAATAAATAAGTATAAAAATACAAATAGTTTTTAAAATACAATCTTTTATAAACATTCAATGAAAATCATGCCTAATTTTATCACTGCAATTCATGATTTTTTTTTTTAAAGTCCGTTACAATTAGGCGTGGTCATCGAACCCGAATATGGAATGATTTTTCCATCGATTTTTTTAATGCTTGGTAGAAACTGCGAACTAGTGAATTTATAGAAAATAAATTAATAATTTTTGCTCTGTTTTTTCTTTTTTCTGTCTTTTCATTATTTAAATTATCTATTCAGGATTTTTAAATTGTTGTCTGAATGTACAACCATAATTTAATGCGTATTAAGCTATTAACTGTTAAAAGCGTATTAAAAAAGATATTACCCTTATTTTATTTGTATTTTATTTTCTACTTTTTCTTTTTAAAAACATTTCATTGTTTCAGTTTCCCAGCTGGTTGGCTTTTTACTTTTTAGGCGAGCGTGGTTTGGCGCATAATTAAATCCATCGTAGTTATAACTCGTATACAATTGTGACAACAAAGAATCTTTAGCGATTTATCACCTGTGGCGGGCTAGCGAAAAAATCCTTTAAAACTAAGTTATTACTTCATTAAGTTCTAAATATATTAAAATGTTGTGTTGTCATCGGAAACACACCTTTGTATATAATTTTTATAATTCTGGCATATCAAGAAGCGAGTGAAATGACGATTATAAAATTCCATCTTTACATACAAAAACACTGTTGACTAAAATAAGAGTGTAAAAATGCATCTCAACATCAGTAGCACTGCTCATTAATACTGTATTTATCTGATCCGTGTAATCAGGTTACCTTTTAAGCGATAGCAGTAGCTAGAAGTTCATTTAGAAAATAAAATAGGAATATTTACAGTGAAGATTTTAGCCTAAACATAAATAATGTATATTTTTGAAGATGAGATTAACCCTACGCTCAATCTTAATTTATTCTTTAATCTTGTATGCAAAAACAGCTACTTTATAACAGTTACTGTTGTTTAGCTCTATATAAGAAACTAAGGATAGTGTGCGTGTGCGTGTGTGTGTTGGGTGTTAATATTGTTATTTATTTCTCTCTGAAATTCATTTTACATGAAAATCTAGGAAAAACTACATTTATTTTTCAAACCAGTTTGAAAGTAAAATTAAGGTTAAATGCGCTGAATGTATCGTATTGCGATGGGTTTTTTTTAAAAAAACTGTATAAGAAATTATAGTCTAAGAGCTAGCAACGGTTTCGTCACCTGATTTTATCAAGGCTAATTTTTTTATATGTTTTTCCCTTTTATGGTGTAGTACTTTTGCGGGCTGTCTGGCAGTCCGGAGACGTTGCGTTTACCTATGGGAGAAGGGGTTATGCAGGTCAAAAAACTTCAAAATTACGTCATTTTATCAAGGCTCAATTTTTTATATGTTCTTTCCTTTTATGGTGTAGTACGTTTGCGGGCGGTTTGGCAGTCGGGAGACGATGCGTTTACCTGTGGGAGAAGGGGTTATGCAGGTCCAAAAACTTCAAAATTACCCTGCCAGATCCACATTTATAGATAACATATTACTCTTTGGCTATCAGACAATCTATTATTAATTTGCCAGACACAAATTCGGTAGCAAAGTTAATGCCAGACGGCTTTAAATATGGCAACGAAAGTGCCTGTTTCAAGAGTGGTTTATAGTTTAAAAATTATGTCATCTTTACGTCATTTTATCAAGCATAAAAATTACAAGATATTACTTTTTGACTAGCAGACAACCTATAATTAATTTGCCAGACACAAATTCGGTTGCAAAGTTAATACCAGACGTCTTTAAATATGGCAACGAAAGTGCCTGTTTTAAGAGTGGTTTATAGTTTAAAAATTATGTCATCTTTACGTAATTTTATCAAGCATAAAAATTACAAGATATTACTCTTTGGCTAGCAGACAACCTATAATTAATTTGCCAGGACAAATTCGGTTGCAAAGTTAATGCCAGAAGGCTTTAAATATGGCAACGAGAGTGCCTGTTTCAAGAGTGGTTTATAGTTTAAAAATTATAAGTCATCTTTACGTCAGTTTATCAAGCATAAAAATTACAAGGTATTACACTTTGGCAACGATTGTTGCTATGGTAACAATTAAGTGTTGACTGTCATTAAATGAAGCCAAATCCCTACAAAAGATGCCTTTTCTTGAAACAGGCACTTTCGTTGCAATATTTAAAGCCGTCTGGTATTAACTTTTCAATCGAATTTGTGTCTGGCAAATTAATTACAGGTTGTCTGCTAGGAAAAGAGTAATATCTTGTAATTTTTATGCTTGATAAAATAACGTAAAGATGACTTATAATTTTAAAACTATAAACCACTCTTGAAACAGGAACTTTCGTTGCCATATCTAAAGCCGTCTGCCATTAACTTTGAAACTGAATTTGTGTCTGGCAAATTAATTATAGGTTGTCTGCTAGCCAAAGAGTAATATCTTGTAATTTTTATGCTTGACAAAATGACGTAAAGATGACTTATAATTTTTAAACTATAAAGCACTCTTGAAACAGGCACTTTCGTTGCCATATTTAATGCCGTCTGGCATTAACTTTGCAACGGAAATTATGTCTTGCAAATTAATTATAGATTGTCTGATAGCCAAAGAGTAATATGTTATCTATAAATGTGGATCTGGCAGGGTAATTTTGAAGTTTTTTGACCTGCATAACCCCTTCTCCCACAGGTAAACGCAACGTCTCCCGACTGCCAGACCGCCTGCAAACGTACTACACCATAAAAGGGAAAAACATATGAAAAAATGAGCCTTGATAAAATGACGTAATTTTGAAGTTTTTTGACCTGCCTAACCCCTTCTCCCACAGGTAAACGCAACGTCTCCCGACTGCCAGACCGCCCGCAAACATACTACACCATAAAAGGGAAGAACATATAGAAAAATGAGTCTTGATAAAATGACGTGTTTTTTGACGTTGCTAGCTCTTAGACTATTATATATATAGAAAAATTCACAGTTCAATGGTGACGAATGCTCCAGTTGGTCCTAAAATGGTGGATTTCTGAAATCTCCCAGCGTTCTAATGTCCAGCATTTCTAGATTCAATGTCACTACTAAAAAGAGCTGTTCGTCAGCGCTGTAGTTGTAATGCAGTGCTAGTCATTTAAAAGTTCCGATTGCGTACAGAGAGCATGCAACAATTTGAAAACGCTAAAATGGCGGACATGAACCTTGTGTATGGTTCAGTTGACGACAACGGAAGGGCTGGGGCACGGTTGTATGCCGGATGGTACTCGAAGAGACATGTACTGCATCACAAATATTTTGAAATTTGCGCCGTAACCTTTGTGAATACGGGACATTCTCAAGCAGCAGGCATGATACAGGGAGGCCACGAACGACACACACCTGCCTTAAAAGAGGAGACATTGTGCTGAGTAGAAGAATCTCCTGGTACAACCACACGAACCATTGTCCATGACATTGCAGCATTTCAATTCAGTGTGTGGCGCACAATATGCAGCGAGCAGTTACATCCATGTTATTTGCAACGGTATCAGTCAAGTCAGCATGAGGATTATCCACGACAAGTGAAATTCGCGCGCTGGTACTTGGACAAATTCAACGCAAACCCGGCGTTTCCAATCTTGATTTTGTTCACGGAGGAAGCCATTTTTTCTCGTGAAGAGATCTTTAATCAACACAATGTTCATGTATGAAGCCATGAAAACCCACGAAGTATGCACCCACATGCTGTCCAAAAACAATTGTGCGTGAATGCATGGGCGGGTATTATTGGTGATTACCTAATCGGACCATACCTCTTACCACCCCGACTGAATGGCCGGAAATGTGCCATTTTTCTGGAGGAGATACTGATGGGGTTATTTGACATTGTTCCTGTATCTGTTTGGTGTGCAATATGGTTCTAGCACGATGGGCCTCCAGTGCCGTACGTGATTACTTGAACAGAACAACTGCACCTTGAGAGATTTTGCGTGGTGGATACATACCATGGCCTCCACGATTGCCCCATTTATCTACCCTGGATTTGTTCTTATGGTGGACCCTGGAAAGCCATGGTCTACGACACCACCGTTGACTCTCACACCGACCTCGTCGCAAGAATCTCCGTCGCAGCTGCAAGTGTCCGCGAAATGCCGGCAATAGACGCTTTCAGTTTGACGTCACTCATGACGTTTTGCGTGGAAACTGACTCCAAACAATCGGTTGCTATGTTTCATATCTTATTAAATATAAATTGTAGAAAATGTTACCACTGCATATAAAGTATTAAAACATATATCTATGAGATATAGCTGCAAAATATAGCTATAAAATATAATAAAAATAGATAACACAGCATAGCAACGGTTTGTTTGGAGTCAGTATCCAAGCAAAATGTCATATCTGACGTCAGGACTGAAAGCGTCTATATTTAAGTGCGACAATCAATGCGTCGATCGCCGTTGTGCAGTGTGCATAACTTTGTATGGTAAGAACTTTGAGCACTTGTTGTGAAACTTAATGTGTACATATACTATCCTACTGCAAAGTACCGCTAAATAAAGAGTTTTCCCTGGCTTGACATTTCTGTATCTTCTTTTATCATCCAGCTGATCAGTTTGGGTCTTCCGATCATACGTTTATATATTATTCTGTTTTGTTTTTGTGTTTTCTACCTCCCCTAAAAGGTTGCACGTTGAGTTTGGAATCACCCTGTATATATAAATTACACATGTTATCTTCACATGATTTACATATCAGAGATTTCGGTTTTATTCCAGAAATACCATATTCTGCTTGAAGTTTTATTACAATACTTGCGTATCTAAGTTTCCGAAAATTTATGCAGTAAAAAAAGTTTTATGAAAAAATTGTAAAAATACTGTAATTGTATAATTATTGTTATTTTATATTTATTCATAATATTACATTTATAATTGCAAATATAACTATGTATATATATATGAGGACGTGAGTTTCAAAACTCGCTTATCCAAAGTTTAAAAAATCGAGGTTTCTTTGTCAGTATATTCTATTGGTTAACCTGCATAGAAAAAACACTGCAATCTGAAAAAAAAACTAGTTTTATATCGTTTATTCCTGGCATTGTAAAATCTTGGTACACAATGAAAACCAATGGACGCAGTCAGAGGTTTTTCGCGATTTCCCAAAATTTGATTCTCTGGATAAGGCGAGTTTTGAAACTCACATCCTCATATATACAGGGTCTTTCATAAAAGATAGGCAAAACTTTAGGAGGTGATAGTACACATCCAAGCAAACAACTTTCATCAAAGAATGCATGGCCGGAAATAAAACGCAAATGTACTGGCACATTTGGAAACTTGTTAAAGATCTATTCCTGTTGCTCGTTACCGGGAGAAGACCAAAACTAATAGCATGCAAATGTGATATGGGAAAGAAGAACGTGTATGCAAAATTTCGCTTCGATTAATACATAAAAACCGCTTATCTGAGTGTGCAACTGTCAATCGCTATAGGAGCTTATCGGAAGATGTTGCCCTTCACTAATAGGGAAAAGGCTGATATGCATATTATCTACCGAACCGCAAATGAAAATAGCTCAGAGATTCAACGATTGCACGGAGAGCGGTTTCCCACCTTACTTTTGTCATTTAATCGTTCTTTTTGTGTTTGTGCCTTGTATAACACCATCACCTTCAGCGCCCTCTAGCACCTTTGGTTTTATTTCCGGCCATGTATTCTTTGATGAAAGTTGTTTGTTTGGATCTGCACTATCACCTCTTAAAGTTTTGCCCATCTTTTATGAAACACCCTGTGCACATATATATATACGTATATATATATATATATATATATATATATATATATATATATATATATATATATACGTATGTATGTGTGCGTAATAAATAAAACACACTACTTACAAATATAAAATATAAAAAATAGGCATTTTAATATTAATGTATTTCATATTATAAAATACGTTAAAACCGATTTATAACTGACAAATAAATTCTATGTCTTGCGTTTTTCTAAGCGAACTTTCAAGGACAACTTAATAATTATAATTTGCTACATCAAAAGAAATTGTTTTACAAATGTTCAAAAAGTAACTTAAGTAAACTGAAATAAAAGTAAGTTAAAAAAATACGTAATAAACATCCATATTTATCAATCGGAAAAAGAAGTATAACCAGATATTTGGAATAAAATAAGTATAATTTTTACCAGAAATTCACTATTTCAAATAAATATTTTTCCTTAACAGTGCTTTTTTAGAAATTATTAAAATGCTACTATTAATGCTAGATTTCTACTTCTAATGAATTCATTTACGTGATTTATTTTTGTGAAATTTTCGAGAAAATGAAACGTGTAATTAAAATTTGAAATCAATTCATAACAGGTGTTTTCCTGCTGCGTATGGATGGTATATATGGTACGTATGGTGAACTATTCAGAGCATTATACCGCTACTATAACTGGGACTCGCACATCATACAAATGGTAGAAATTATGTTACATTTTCCCCCTGTAAAGTCTTATAAGGAAAATTAAATTATTCCATGGTAACTAGCCGGAACAGGTACACTTTTCGAGTTGTCGGAAGTCGCGGGTTTTCATTCTTACTTTCCTGCAATGCTGTCTTCCCCTCCAAGATGTACTTGGCGCTTCTACTTGGCGCGCAACACACATGTTTTAACCTTTCACCACTGATAGCGCTAGGGAATTTTGTTTGCCGGTTGCACTTGTACTCATAAATTAGTAATAGTAAAGTAGAATAACAGCACGTGATAATGAGTTTTGAAAGTGTTCAAGTTTTGAGAACACGTGATAATATTTATTTTCGAAATGTTGTCAGACTGAATTAAGAAATGAACAAAGCAATATATTATACAAAGAACACGTTAACAAATGAAAAACTATTAACAGAAATGATCATCGAAAAAATTAAACAAACGAGTCAAAAATTCTCCTTTTATTTTGAAAGATGGGGGCTTAAAATCAATGCTAATGATATAAAGAGTCATTTTGGATATTATTTGTTAAAATATGATACGTTTTTTGTGATTTGGATTCCAAATTTGAAATTTCTGTCTGTTTAATACTTTTAAATAGCGCTGAAGATTTGAACAAAATTTGATATCTTGATTGAATTCAAACTCAATTACCTCTAAATTTCATTTAAGTCAAGCAAATTAATTTAAAGTAACGGTACAAAGTAATTTTTTTTCTCATAAAAAACACCCCCACCCCCTCCCCTTCTCGTCCCTAATGTTAAGCAACATTTAGATATACAATTTTCAGATTATGATTTGAAATACGGAAAACATTAAATATTAATTTCAATAATTAAAAATATTTTAAAAATATTTTTTTTTCATTTCACTTGCATATACCATGCTTTTCGCGTGATAACTCTAAGATTTGTTTCTTTTTTATTTATTTGTATTGTTGAGTTGTAATTCCAAAAATCATTATGTAATTTGCGATAGAACATTGAATTACAAGCTTTTCTTTAATTATTATTTACCCGCTTTTCGAAGAAGAAAATCAATTTTGACGTATACCTTCATTTAAAATGAACTTACCTTTAAATGCCTGATTTTTCAAAAATCATTGTAATAATGTTTTTCGGCTTTAATTTTTTAAATAAATCATGGAAAAAATAATTTAAAAAATCATATTTTGTTTTAAGTATAGTTTACGGCTAAAAAACAGTTTGTTACTAATCGGCAATACTGGTGTTTAATTGAAAAAACAATTTACCTTGATAAAATTCTATAATATTAAACACACAAGAATTTTAGGAACTATAATAAGAAATAAATTTTACTTGCTCACTGTAGGTCAAAATAGGGAATTCGCAAGCTTCCAAACAAAACAAAAAGAACAAGTAGCAACAATTGAAAAAATAAATCTGTCTTTATTCTTAAACAGCACATGTATTGTCATCTACATGTTGAAAATCGATTTAATAATATTTTCAGAATGTATTTTATTGGCAACATTAGGCATTATAGCTTCAATATTATTGTACTAGTATTTTAGAGCCTAAATTGGGAATGTTGCCGAAAAGCAACACCAGGCATTTAAGGGTTAACTTCTAGTTGTTTGTGAAATCCCCTACAAAATGCTATAATTTTACAAACTGATTTTCTCATTTGCAATGATTTTGAAAAACTTCGTGCGCATATATCATATATTTTGTGAGCATATATCATACACTAATAGACATCATACAGGGACTCACATATATGTATCAAACTCAAAATGATTGATAATAATTTTCTTCTTAAATAGTTTCGTAGTAGATTATAAAATGAAGTTATGAATGAAGGAATATTTTAAAATTCGTAGTTAATAACGTTACGGAAATAAATATGAATTCTTATTTTCTAGTATGATAGTATCTTAAAATAAAAACTTCAGAAATGTAATGTGAGTCGTAACGCGAATTTGGAGTGCAAAAATAAATAAATTCTGAGGTTTCAAAAGTACTTCGACAATCTCAGTTAAAAATAAATAAATAAATAAATAAATAAAAATAAATAAGTCATAAGAAAAAAATATGAACCTTTATAATTATTTTATCAAATAGATTTATCTCTTTTCGTTTTAATTACTTTTTAATAACGCTAGAATTCTTCAAAATTTAATCTCTACATATGAATTGACACACCATTACACTCTCCTTAAGACCATCAAACTTGCATATAAAACTAAAATAAAAACAGAACAATTTTTAGGGATAGTATTATTTCAAATTCGAATAATTATGTTATTTTCTTCTCTTTTACAGCTATTTCTGCTGTATTTTTTTACAACATATGTAGTGCATTTTAGAGGTCTGCACGGGCTGGAATTTCCAGGCCCGGGCCCGGCCCGAACGAAAGCTATCTTCGCCCGGCCCGGCCCGTACAAAAATCGGTCAACAGGCCCGGCCCGACCCGGCACAATTTCTACAAAAAAAAATCCATTTTTTCACAACATACAATTAAGATTCTTTTAATGAATACTACATGCATATTTATGGGAACATTTTACAGTATATTTTACATTACTATGATGTTCGCAAAACAGAAAACACGCAATAGTAAATATTAACGATTATTTACAGTGTTCTAGTCATCGTGTCTACAGACATTTCAAAATGGAAATAAGGATTCATTAAAAGATTAATGTAGTTCAGAATAAAGGATTAAAAACATGATAACTTTTGAAGCTGTATAATAAAAAGTAGATTTGTGAAAATATTTCTCTCATTTTTAAGGCTTTTCTCAAATCCAAAGGAGCTACATTTCGACACATTTATGAATTCTTTTCTTTTCGGAAACGCGTAAGATTGGCAGGTATTCTTATTCAGAAGCTATGTAAATGTCGTTTTTTTCATAGATAAAAGCAATATATCTTTCTGAAAATACTGTCAAAGTTAGCGTTTTGAATCGAATTTCCGGAAGCGATAGCACAGGAAAGGAGAAAAACGTACAGTCACGTGACATGAATCTCTGTTATCTCTGTAAGTAATTTATCAAATATGGAAAAAGCTATTCGTTTCCAAATGCCTTCAATAGGCAGGCCTGTCAATTTTATGCCTTTATAGTTAAACATTTTGTCAGAAAATGTGTCTGAAAGCTTCGCATTGTTCAGCAGTGAATATGAGAACCATCTTAAGGTATATTTCCAAAGATACTGTTAAGAGAAGTTGATTATAACTATTAATACTACAAAACACAATGACTGTTCTACACATCCTGAGATCGATTAAGACCAGTTCCGTCCCGGCACGAGTCTGCTGAAAAAAAAAATTAAACTCGGAATCAGACATTTTGTAACTGTACGATGCCGATCTCTACAATGGACGTGTTACATTTCTGTATTGATGTTGTTAAACTCGCATCGGCTCGTGATACACATTTATACTTCTCGAAAAAATCATATTCATTGAAAACGGCTCGTATTTTATCTGCTTCGCTGAAATTCTTATATCGGGCCGTTAGGCCCAATTAATTTTTTTGCCGGCCCGGCCCGCTTTTTTTGTCTGTCGGCCCGGCCCTGCCCGTTGAAAAAATTGTCCTAATTCTGCCGGCCCGTTTGAAAATTCACCTTCATTCCGCCGGGCCGGGTACGGGCCTCGGGCCAAGCCCGGGCCCGTGCAGACCTCTAGTGCATTTTCATTTCCTCATATATGTAAATATAAGATGTCCATAATTAAACTGACAATACCGAGAGTGTTCTGTAGTGCGATCTAATTGAGAGATTGACGCCAAATTATGTAAGAAAATTAAACAAGACAGGGGATGAAGGATTCAGCGAAAAAAAAATTAGTTCCAAAGTCACCGCTAGGGGAATATGTGGCTCTGTGTAACAAAAAAGAGAGTTTAAAAACATGCAGAATCAATACTAAAATCGGCAAAGGAGCTAAATAAAAGGTAATTTTATTTCAGTATTGATTCTGCATTTTTTAAAACTATTTTTTCTCCTACACAACGCCACATATTCCCCTAGCGCTGGATTTTGGAACTATTTTTTTTTTCGCGGAATCCTCCTTCGTCCCCTGCCTTGTTTAATCTTCTTACAAAATTTGGCGTCATTCCCTCAATTAGATCGCGCTACAGAACACTCTGAGTACTGTGAGTTTAATTATGGGCACCTTATATAAGTCCTTGTTTGATAAGTGGGGATTTTTAAAAGTCGACTGGTATAGAAAAGTAAGCATGTTCATGTATTTCGCATATTCATACCTAGTTTTTAAACCGATGTTTATTGTTTTAAGTGCTTTATGATCTAAATGATTAATAATAAATTTTATTAGGATCATGTTATGTAAAAATGCCTATTTATTGAATTATGCTGTTATTTTCTTAAAATTATACTTATAGACGTGAAATAAAGATATGTTGTTCAGATGAGAGTTTAGAATATCCAAGTTAAAACTAGTTTTAACTAGACATATCGAGTTTTGAGTGATTTCGGGTTTTGACGGTAACATCTCTATATAAGTTAAAATAAATTTAAAATGTATTTAAACCCTTTATGTACTGAATTATGAATTAATGAAAATTTTATCTTCTAAAGCATTTTTCGTGAATTGTTTAAAATACATTAGAAGATTTACATAATCATTTAATAAATTTTAGAAGGATTTTAGAAGGATTAATCGAATTTTAATTTATAGGGATTTTGTGCAATATTTATAACCCCTCAAAATTTTTATTTTAAATATTTTTCTTATTATTTTCTAGAATTAGGAAATGTACAAATATAATGTTATTACAATAGAAATATAGAAATATTTCCGAATTGAAAAATCCCTCTCACCCCTCCAACGCCAAGAAAGCTGAAGAGATGCAAAGGCAAAAGAAATCATCCTTTTAAAACTTTTTTGCTTTGTGTAACCAATAATGCTTTTGGAACAAGATAAAATAATGTGTGCATAACTCATTCTAAACTGTATTACAACTAATCGATGTATTAAATGAATTTTATAACAAGTTATTTTAATGGTACCTATAAGTACCGTCAGTAGATAAAGGATTAAACTAAAAAGAATGTGTAATTTATAGAAACCTAAATATTTTTGTTTTGTGTAACCAATAATTCTTTTGGAACAAGATAAAGTAATGTATGTATAACTCATTCTAAACTGTATTACAACTAATCGATGTATTAAATGAATTTTATAGCAAGTTATTTTAATGGTACTTATAAGCACTGTCAGCAGGTAAAGGGATAAACTAAAAAATATGTGTAATATATAGAAAACTAAAGAAAATATTTCTCAGATAATAATTTTAAAACTAAAACATTATTTACATACAGAGAAATTAAAAATGTGAACTTTTATTGCTAAAATATAAAATCTTTTTGTTAGCAAATATTTCTGTTGAAAAATTATTCTTGTATGGAGTACAAAACGCAGTAATAATTTTGTCACTTAATCTATGAGTGAGTGAAATGCTACAATAAAAAAAGTACTAGCATGTTTAAAAGAAAAAAATTCAAATAAAAATACCAAATGTGAAAAAAAGTACCATTTTTTCAATAAACGTAAGTAGGTTTTTCTTTTTTCTTTCTTTTTTCTTTTTGCGTAAATAAGATCTGGTCTTGTCTGAAAATAAAATGCCTTACTAATTTATCCACGTTATGCCAATATTTTATTTAAAGAACTTAATAATTAACATTCATTTAAATGAAATGTCTGTTAATAGATAATGTACAGGATAAATATTCAGCATTCGTGTACCGCACGCAATGTCTATTGCCGTAATGTTAATGTAATTAGACATATTAACCTCTTTAGTTTTGAGGTGCACAAGTGTGGAGCCTTGTTCTTTTCCTCATAAAAACTAAACTGTTTAATTTTCATAATGAAGAGAACATTTTTTTCTTTTTTTTTTTGTCACGGAACGCCAAGTATTCAGGTTCGATTCCTGGTCTGGATGTTTTTCGCTCTGTTGCAATAAACTTCAACTGTGCTACTCCAGCCTTGAATCTGCTTAATTTTTTTAAAATTTTTCTTTACTTTTATATAGCTGAATGTTTTTTGCTTTGAAACAAAACCAATACATGGAGGCACTGATGCTTATTTCCTCATAAAGAATATAAGTTGAAACTGGTGTGAAACAATAAGAACTAAAAGATTCTTCTTAATGGGTCTCAGGACTCTTAAAATTGGAAAAAATAAAAAAAAGACCATTTTCAACATTTAATATCTTAAAATGTATTTGATTTTAAGACAATTTTTATTAGAATTGAAATATATAAGTATGTTCTTTCATCTCATGTGTTTAAAAAATTGCAAAATGCAGAATTAGCATATACAGGGGACTGCAAACTGTCAGACATTTGTCGAGTAGAAAATTGACATAACAGATTACTCACAGGATTTCAAAATAAATTCTGACACTAATGAAAATTTTGGTGCCTACTTATACTTCAGATTGTAATAATTACTCTGAACGTAAATAAATTTATATTTAAAGCATTTTTATATTTTAATACAAAATTATATTTAGCTAATGCAAAATTTAGAAAATTTCAACAGTATAATTACCTAAAAAAATATTTTTTTTTTGAACAATAAAAAGGAAATTTTAGGTTCACTTTATACAGACTAATATGAAACATATGTTTCGAAAATTTCATGAAAACATATTCAGAAGTTTTCAAGATATCGTGCGCGTTATGACCAAAAACGTCATTTGGAGAAAAATGATTTCAAAGTTTCGGAAACGCTGCTTAAGCTATTAAGCGGGTCTAATTCTAAAAGCCACAACTTCTGTTCTAATGGGAATTTCAAGGAAACAAATATATCAAATTTTTCAGAAAAGATAAAAGTTTAACATCTAAAGAAAAAAAAAAAATTAAAATTTCGAAAATTTTAAAACTTTAAGAGTCCTGAGGCAACTTAAAACACCATCAAAAAATTTTAAATGCGCTAGGCCTTTCGAAAGATCTTAGTCTTTCTTCGTCAGGCGCAAAGATTCTAGTATGAAAGCAGCAGCAAGACTCTGTCATCTATACTATTACATCCTTTTGTGTGTGCAAAAGTAATGAATGTGTTTTTCTAGTATATTATTTTAACTTCAGGACTCAAGAGTTTAAGAAATATGTTTGACAAAAGTTTAAAGTTAATTTCTTGCGGAAAACAATGTTGATATATATTTTTGTGATATCAATATATTTATAATCCTAATATATTTCCTAAATATATCCTAATATATATATTATTTCTATTCTCGACATCCCTTTTTCTATGCACATACGAAACGCACAATGATGAATGAGGTATTATTTAAAAGGTTTTTGAGCAGGTCTGTGCCACAGTACAGTTACATTTCGTCAAAACACTTTTTTATTTAAAATTTGCAATTTAAAAATTCCTATAAATGAAGCTGTAAGAGGAAAAAAACTGAATGACTTACGCAATACACAATAGCATCGATTTCCCCAAATGGGGCCAAAGATTCCGAAATCAGCTGTAAGTCATCAAAATGAATCAATATTCACTTTTAAACTTTCTATATAAGTGAATTATAACTGAAAAAAGCAATATGGGCTGCTTTTTATCCCATTTAAAGAGTGTAGATTTGTCGTAAATCGAAAATTTCGTTTTTTAACTACAGAATAATTAATATATTTCCTATGAAATGTTTTTTTAATATTCTGTTGCAAGGTGAGAAAGGAAAAGAAAAGGTTTGTTAAATTTTGAATGATTAATATATGATTTTAAATGCAAAAGCAATGTCATATTTTTTATATAAAACATGCAAACATATTTTAAATATTAAAATGAAATATGAATTTAAAATAATAAAACTCAATAATGTGATTATGATGGTATTAAACGGACCTAATTCCCACCCCTTTTTTCTTTCGCAAAGACCAAATTATTGTACTATATATTAAACACAGTATTCGCCTGAAAATACATTTTTTATATTATTATTGTGGTCTTTGTTAATAGAAAATAACACGATCTTAAGTCTTAAAAAGTACAATATGATAACTGGAAAAATATTAATGAATGCCCTTTAATGCTATTATCATATATATTATTTCTGATATCAACATAATTTTTTCTATGCACATAAAAAACGAACAGCGATGAATAAGACATCATTCGAAAGGTTTTTATCAGGCTTTTGACATACCACATTCACACTTCATTAAGACACGCCGTTCGATAGAAAATTACAGTTAAATAAAAATTCATTAAAAAAACCTATCGCCAAATAATCTCAAAGATTGCAATTCGAAAACCTTGCACGGGTCGACTGGTGTTTATGCGTACGTAATTTTTGTTGGGGGTGGTGACTCCATCGATATTTCTTGTACATTCAAGTGCTGTTTTTACCTATATATAAATTCTTTCATATATGCGGTTGAAATACACAAAAATATTACCATGTAGTGTTAACTATTTACATTCACATACCCAAGAGGAGGGGGGGGGTGTGGCTACCACTAATTTCGAATAGAAATTTTCGCCTTATTTAATCGAAGAATTCTGCGATTAAATAAGACGAAAATTTCTATTCGAAATTAGTGGAATCCATAACCATCCACTTTCTGAGTACCCTGCTGACTATTTGCTTAAAATGACGTACAGTATTTGACATTATTGCCATATAACATAATGACACAATATTTGTAATATGCTAATACTCAGGGTGGTTTCAAACTCGCTTTGTGAGATGCCGATGAGAAAAAAAAAATAACCATTCACAGTTATTTAAAAAGTTAATTATTTAGCTAAACAGCCCGGTGAAAATATCTTTAAACGATTGAGAGTGTGCATATTAAAACTTAAAACTATTGTTTTATTTCAACTCATTTTTATTCCGTCCGCAGTTCTAAAAATGTTAATGTCTTTATATTCATGATAAATTCTGCTTGTTTAAGGCTGTTCTTAAATCGAAAAGGGCTACATTCTGATACATGTTTTAATTCATTTTTGCTCGGAAACGCATGGAATTGGCAGGTGTCGTTTTTCAGAAACAATGTAATCGATAGACGTTTACCATTTTTGGTAAACGCAAAAGATCTTTCAGAAAATACTGTCAAAGTGGACCTTTTGAACCAAATTACCGCACGCGACACCGCAAAACAAGAGAAAAACCGGTTGTCACGTGACCATAATCGCTTATAGCTCGATAAGTAATTTATTTATTTAAAAAATAGAAACTCATTTCGATTCCAAATGGCTTCAGTAGTCAGATTTGCCAATTTTATACCTGTACGTTTAAAAATTGGTCCGAAAATGTGTCAGAAAGTTGTTGAGCATTAATTTGAAAGCCGGATTACTTACTCTGGATACTTAACTCAGATTCTCAAGAAATCACTTAAGTGTGCACTATAAGCAGAAAATAAGATGATGACTGCATGACGAATAATAATATTTCGTTCCACCCGGATTTTTGAAATGATAAGTTTTAAGATGTTTATAACATAAATTTTATGCATCAATCTGTCACATTATTATTTAACTCTCCTAAAATTTCTCAACGGTAGGATCCCTTTTACCATTTCACATTTATCTCACTTCAATCTTAAAATAAGTTTTTGGACATAGAAATTCCTCTAAACCAGAGACGATCCCTTCATACCACTATATTGTTGGGCTTGAATAATTATTTACGGATCGACGTAATACTTTCTCCTCTTAGTGTTTAATTATTTCATGTCATGAAATCGCCAAAAATTAGAGGTGTACCGAATATTCGATATATACTCGGTACACGGCGTAATCGGACAATTTGCCGAGTACTCGGTATTTGGCTAAATTACCTGAAATACCTGGCTAAATTACTTGGCCAATACCGAGTAGTTCTAAAAAATTGCTTTCTTTTTGTTTTAAGCATTGACAAAAAAAAAAAAAAAAAAAAAAAAAAAAAAAAAACTCATACCAAGTGATTTTAAAAACTGATTCAAATATAACTAACAATACATAATATAATATACGAATTAATTCACAAAAACTGTTACTGTGATAAAAATGTGTCTGCACAAAAATTAAAAATAATAATGTGTTTTACGTAACAAGATTTTACTGATTAGATTTACAGAAATAAGTCATTATTTTTGAAATAGTAGGAAAAAGATTAGAGAGTTTGGATAAAGACTACTTGATAGAAATAGAAAATATAGCAAATGCTTCAATATTGATAATTAAATTTATTATATTTGAATTTATTAATGCAAAAATACTAGGCATCCAAAATTTTGAGCAGATGGAGATTTTTATATAAAAGTGTATCTCGGTTCTGCAGCATTGAATTTACATTTTGCGCATCTAATCTCATTTTGAAAGGAATTTTAATGGTAAAGATTATAAATGATATATAAATCTGAAAATAATTTTATAGAGAATTTGAAAAAAATTACACTGTCGTAAATGATGTCTTAAAATAACACTTTTGTAAGTGTTGTGCCTTAAAATAACACTTTTGTAAGTGTTGTGCCATAAAAAAGGATAAAGAACTGTAAGACCAATGCATACTTTTTATATTTTTTTGTAAACTCTACAAATGATTTCTAATTTCAAGAGAATATATTAAGGTAAAATTGCAAAATAGGAAATATTTATATTCAATAAACTTTAAATTCTTAATATCAAAATTGTTATAGTAAGTAATAATCATTTTTGATAGATAGAACTGATATAAGAAAGAGCGAAGGGTTGAAAAATCATTTGAAATTTTTTTATTAATTATTAACACTTTTTCTGTATGATTCCTTTTTTTCATAACTTTTCAAATAATGCTGCTGTTTAAGACATAAAAAAATTCTGAATTGTATATAAAAAGTTCTCCAAACTAGTGGAGATACTTTTGAGTTCTAAAATCAAGAGAATATATTAAGGTAAAATTGCAAAATAGGAAATATTTATATTCAATAAACTTTAAATTCTTAATATCAAAATTGTTATAGTAAGTAATAATCATTTTTGATAGATAGAACTGATATAAGAAATAGCGAAGGGTTGAAAAATCATTTAAAATTTTTTATTAATTAGTAACACTTTTTCTGTATGATTCTTTTTTTCATAACTTTTCAAATAATGCTGCTGTTTTAAGACATAAAAAAAATTCTGAATTGTATATAAAGAATTTTTTAAAACGATGTGCATGATTCATTAAATTTGAAATTAAAGGGAATCTTAAAACATACTTGGATGCTCCAAATGTATGTTTTCAAGCAGTGGAGAACTTTTGCGTCAAACTGCGCATATGTACGAGTGTGCATGTGCATACATGTAAATGCAATTCTGACATTTTTCTTATCTTCTGGGGTTGCCTCTAAATACGCTTTATGTGTGAGCGAGTGTTTTCCCTTATGCACTACTACTTGGTGTTTGGTACTCGGCACTCGATATTCGACCAAGTAGTAAATGGACGAGTAATTGGTACTCGGCAATTCGGTCAAAACAGCACTCGGTACACCGCTATCAAAATTAAAGAAAATTGAGCTAAAATATTTCAAAATTTTTTTGCCATGACTCCATTTAGTGACACTGATGTGTTCAGGAAAAAATTTCGACAGATTTAACTTTTACGAATTTTATTACAATGTAGTACATCATAATGCATAAAGATTGCTTGCGTCAAAATGACCAGCTGTCCAGTTAAGTATAGGATTAAAAAAAAAATGGGCAAAGCTTGCTTGCGTCAAAATGACACAAGCAAGGACGTCAAAATGACGTCCATATTTTATATGTGTAATACTAAAAACAATAATTAATAATTATATACATATATTGCCGTGTTGGGTGGGATATCCTCTCCAACATTCCCTTTCCCAGGTTTTACTGTAATTAATTTTGATTTGTGTAATTAGATTTTTATTACTTAAAAGACTTTATAATCTAAATTATTCTTAATACACGGAACTTTATTAGAATCGTATGGTATTAGACTTGGTGGAACGAAGTTAATTGCTTCTATATAACACCTGGCCCTGCCACACAAACCTGAGAAAACAAAATTAAAAATATTTCTGCGCACAATATTATAACTTTCAATAAAATAAATAAATATGCAACATAATATGTAAAACAATATGTGTAATACAATAATTAATAATTGTATATATATATCGCTGTGTTGGGTGGGATATCTACTCCAACATTCCCTTACCCAGGTTTTAGTGTAATTAATTTTGACTTGTGTAATTAGATTTTTATTACTTAAAAGACTTTATAATCTAAATCATTCTTAATACACGGAACTTTATTAGAATCGTATGATATTAGACTATCTGTTTGTGCAACCATATTTTCACTTTCTTAAAATTACACACGATGCCATGAATTATAGGCATGTTGTTGAGAAAGAGTCTAGCATATACCGAACCCCTATCAAAATTATTATTATATTGTGAATACTTGTATGTATAATGTTTACAAAATCTTATAATATCCCAGTTGTCGAAGGCACCCTGAAAAATAAAGCATTTAAAAATTTGCTTAGTAAAATGTCCAAATCTGGTGTTTATGGTTAAAAACTTAAAAAATTATATTATATTTTTATAATTTCTGCCTTATCTCCTCCTTGCCTCGTCTGTTTACAAGATTATTGGAAAAAATTATATTTTTTGTTTGCACAAGCATTATTAATGCATCTTAATTGTTAAGACAAATCCCTGCCGGAAGTAAACTCCCAAGCCCCCCCCCCCCCAACCCTCCTTATCTCCGAAGAAATAAAATGGTATATGACGGGGTCAAAGACAACACAATATACGTGGGTCATTTTCAATAAATGCATACAATTCAGAAAAACATTTAAAAAAAAATTACTTTTAAATTTCACATTAAAAATGAAATAAGTGATAATGTATAAGTTAGATGTGTCTGTAAATATAATTAATTAAGCACTTTAGCTTTTGGTAGAATTTTTATACACTATTTTACTATATTTTATACACTATTTACCAGTAACATGGTAACAGACTTGACTGGTAACAGACTTGTCATTAACAGCAAAATATCTTCCAAAACCTACATGCTAATTATTAACACTAAGAAACAAAACAAAATCTTTAATATATTAACTAGATAATAATATTCAAGCAAAAGAAAGTACTAAACTTATATTTTTAACATAAAAAATTAGGTAACAGACTTGACATTGAATAAAAATACTCACCTTTATAAAAAATTCTTTACTCCACTACACTGTTGTTTTTCAACTGCAAAAGAAAATGGCTACAAGTAAATATTTAACTAGTATAAGTGTTTTTATTGCAAATGTGCTGCCATTTCTTGGTGAAATTGTCAACCTTTATTTCATGAAGTTGTAGCTTGGTAACAGACTTGACAAAATATGAGGGACAAAATGTTTTGTAGATTTTCTTAAAAAAACAATTCTTTTTTGTTGGAATAATGTCAGAAATTTAAAATAATGATGATTTATCTCATTAAATGTCCCAATTACTTTCCTTTTAAAGTGAAAAATAAAGTGAAAAAAATATTACAGAATTATAAAATACAGAAGAAAGACAGCTATTTTTTTCTTCTACTAGATGCAAAAATCTGCATCTTTAGGGAAAAAATATGAAAGTGATTATTTTTATGTTTTAGAAATATGTTGTGTAGTGTAATTAAATAAATATAATATTTATAGTCAGTTTTAAATAATATATTATGAGTACAATTTTTTTTTTTTTTTTTTTTTTTTTTTTTTTTTACTGTGGGGCAGCATACGTATGCATATTTTGAAAATGACCCACGTCACAGTTACTCTCAACTATGTTAATAATGTGCAGTTTCACAAATTGAAGCGTCTCTTTTTTATATTAAAACCTTGCTGGTGGTATGAAAATAATGGTCTAAAAATATCGACATTTCCAATACATTTGGTGGCGATAAACCGAAAACTTTTTTCTTATTATTTATTACTCTAGAATGTGAAATAATTTTTTTTTGTTTCAGTGAATGTTAATGTAAATGCAGCATATTTTATAACTTAACAAATGATCTTTAACCTTACACTGTTACAAAAATTTATTTAAATTGAAAAAAAGTCCTTCCGGCCAGTGCCGGGAGGAAGAGGTAGCTTTCATATTGATTATTTTTAAAAAGCTAGCTTATGTTATTCAAACACAGGAAGCTCAGTTTGGTGGAAATCGATTATAGAAGATTCAATACTAAATTTTATCAATACTAAATCCTTATGAATGAGAATTTCGCGAAATTAGTCAGCTTTATCCAAGCTGCTTTTATTTAAAGTAACTTATATTTGGTTGCCAAATTCGGCGATATCTTGAAGTGCCTGCCATTTTAAGACAACATGGTGGATGAGGCTAACCCGTGAACTTGGTCCAGACCTTAGTAATTCCTGTGCACATGCTCACTCACATCGGAATCGGTTGATATATACGAGTGCTGTCGCAGGCAAAAAATCAGATTTTTCAAAATGTCACCCACATGAAGAAATTCAAACTGCTATATCTGAGCCATTTTTTAAGATAAAGACAAAACAAAAAAAGCTCCGCAAACCTTATATCAAGGTCAAATACTTAAAAAAGAAATCTTTTTCAATTTCTAATTTTTTGCACCTCACTTTAAATATAATTTTTTTTTTATTTAATGGCCGCCATTTTGAAACAAGATGGCGGATGAAGCTGGGCAGCGAACCTGGTCAAGACATTGCTATATACTATTCACATGCCTTCTTACATCCAAATAGGTTAATAAATACGTGTGTTATAGCGTCATAAATATCAGATCTTTTAAAAATGTCAGCCATGCTAGAAATTCAAAGTGCTATAACTCAACCATTCTTTAAGATACAGACGAAGCAAAAACTGCTCCGGAATCTTTGTATCAAGGTCAAACACATAAAAAAATCTTTTTCATTTTCCAATTTTTTGATACCTCACTTTAAATTTAATTTTTTAAATGACCGCCATTTTGAAACAAGATAGCGGATGAAGCTGGCCAACAAACTAGGTCGAGACATTAGTACGTACTATGTACACAGCAAGTTACATCCAAATCGGTTCATAAATACGCCTGTTATCGCGTGATAAAAATCAGGTCATTTCAAAATGTCAGCCACAATAGAAATTCAAAAGGCTATAACTAAGCCATTTTTTTTAGATATAGACGAAATAAAAACTGTTCTGAAATCTTTGTATTAAGGTCAAACATATAAGAAAGAAAATCTTTTTCATTTTCCAATTTTTTGGTACATCATTTTAAATTAATCTTTTTTAATTTTTTTAAATGTCCGCCATTTTGGAACAAGATGGCGGATGAAGCTCGCCAACGAACTCGGTCGAGACATTGGTATGTACTACGTACACACCAAGGAACATCCATATCGGTTCATAAATACGCCTGTTATCGAGTGACCAAAAATCAGGACGTTTCAAAATGTCAGCCACGCTAGAAATTCAAAGTGCTATAACTCAGCCATTTTTAAAGATATATATACGAAACAAAAACTGCTCCAGAATCTTTGTATAAAGGTCAAACACATAAGAAAAAAATATTTTTCCATTTTCAATTTTTTGGCACCACATTTCAAATTTTAATTTTTTTTTAATTATTTAAATTTACGCCATCTTGAAACAAAATGGCGGATGAAGCTGGCCAACGAACTCGGTCGAGAGATTGGTATGTACTATGTACACACTAAGTTACATCCAAATAGGTTCATAAATACGTCTGTTATCGCATGACAAAAATCAGGTCGTTTCAAAATGTCAGCCACACTAGAAATTCAAAATGCTATAATTCAGCCATATTTCTAGATATAGACAAAACAAAAACTGTTCCGGAATCTTTGTATTAAGGTCAAACACATAAAAAAAAATCTTTTTCATTTTCCAATTTTTTGGTACCTTATTTTAAATTTTAATTTTTTTTAATTTTTTTAAATGGTCGCCATTTTGAAACAAGATGGCGGATGAAGCTTGCCAACGAACTCGGTCGAGACATTGGTATATACTATGTACACACGAAGGTACATCCATATCGTTTCATAAATACGAGAGTTACAGTGTGACAAAGATCAGATATATATATATATATACATGGTTTCTTATTTTACATACTTATATATGTAATGTGTATGTTCATTTCTAAATCATCTTTAGAACTTTATCAATTTCTTCATATATTTGTGATTTCAAATTTATTAATGTGTATGTATATATATATATATATATATATCAACTTTTGAACGGAGGGTGGTTTCGGGGTCTGGGGGTCATGATCGATGAAAATATGCCAAAATTTTTTGAAATCACTTTCCTCCGAACGGCTGCAATAGGTAGCTTTTTGTAATGGAAGCTACCTAATAAAAGATTAACCGGAAAATGTCTACATGACTGAAGATGAAATAATCTTCTAAATGATGCTTATGCAAATGATGCAGGGAAAAATCTTGGCAAAAGTGTTACATATTGTTTTTTGTAATTAGTATTTTCTCAGTTATTTTGCTCTGTAACATAAATATTTACGTGTTTAAAAAAGTTTTTTCAATGACTGAAAATTAGTTTTCTAGTTTCTAAATTATGATTTTTCTTTGCAGAATTGGAAGAAAACATATGGTGAAAAAACATACAAAAGAAAAATACTTAATTAGGTGAACATTATTCAAAATTTTATGGTTTTATGTTAAATTATTTTCCACAAAAATTCATTTTATAGATTTCTTAAGAAAGATACTATCAATTTCATAAATTTTTACGAACAATATTTAAGTTATTTAAAGATATTTCTTGCTTGATGCAACTCATTTTTGAAAGCAAGAATTTTTTTTCCCACTATCTCTTTTATTAAAACTTCTGAGTTTTTTTTTTCATTATTCAGGACTGAAGCTGTTCCATAAATACGTTGTTTTTCACTTTATTAAATTAAATTATTGGTATTATTATTATTTATAAAAGATCACACAAATAAAAAACCCTACAAAACAGTTTATGCATTTATAATCCAGGAAAAAGAAAAAGAGACTAGTAAATAGCAGTCAAAGTGCAGAAAAAAGTATAAATGTGTTAAAAAAAGCATTTGTGGCCCTTTGTCAACAAAAACAATCTTTCTAAAAATGTAAAAAAAGTAAAATAATTCGCAAATTTAACGAAAATACACAGATTAGTACATATAAACTAATGAATTGATGGTACAAGTGATTGTTTTACTTACATTTTTATTAATTATTATTTTACAATCATCCTGATACAACTACTTTCATAATGTAAAAGAAGCGAGAATAGCCAGATAAGTTTTCAGTTTGTTTCCCTTTTTCGCTGTTTTCACTCCTGATTAATGGTATTGCTGTATAACACGGATATCACAATGAATCCGAATAGTTTAATATCATTTTCCTGTGAATCCGACATATAGGAAGTTGGGGAAGTATAAAATCAAATCCCATGATTAAATTTTAATGACTCCCGGAACAATTGCCGAATTACAACACAACTAAGGTATTTTAATTATAGGCTATAAAGCGATTCATCTCCCTGTGTAATTTGTAAATAAACGGTCAAGTGCGAGTATCACTCGCGCTCAGAGGGTACCGTGCAATAAATATATGAATTATTAACTGTACAGGGTTATTCTAAATGAATACAACGTAGGGTTGGGTATAGATGTATATACTAGAAAAGTATGAATGGATATACCATAAAAGTTCAAAATACCAAGCCTAAATAATATTAAATATTACTATTCTGTATAACTTTTTTTTTAAAAAATCTTATCCTAATCTGTTTATGATGAACTGACAATAAACGATACTGACAGTAAAAGTAGTGCATATTTAAACTTCATTTGGCATTTCATAAAACTAAATTCAGCATAGTAATAATCTTTCTTTTCACAGGGTAGCTAAAACAAAACCCTTGTTTAAAGTTTAAACTTGGCATCGTCCTAAACGCGCTTCGAAAGGAGGTCGCAAAGTTGCAACATGTCGCGTTATTCCAGATGGGTTTTTAATTAACTTCTAAAGAAACGTGGAGGCGTATTGAGAGAGCCACTCAATGCAAAGTAGTCGCGAATCCCATAGTATTTATGTGATTAATTCTAATTAAACTAATCTGCTTTTTAACAATTTGATGTTTATTTCTTTTATACTGCTACTGGGTATTGCATTACAAAATATATAATTAAAATTTATCTAGGCTTTAAAAACCGATGATACATAGAGCACGCCGCCCCTGTCATTAGGTATGTTCAAACCGTCTCTGTCTTTAAGGGTTAATATCGCGGCTAAATACTGACAATTTATTTCGAAAATCATTATCAACATTGCTTTTATACTTCTTCTACGATAGCTACCTCCAGCGATCCTCAACGCTTTTGCTGAATACCTGAAAATCGAAATTTGTGTATAATGGAAAATTGCGATTTTCTCAAAAACTATGTGACCTAGGCTAATCGCAATAATTTTCCTGCAAGGTTTAAATTAACGTCTACTAACTGTAATTTTTTTTCCTAATTTCATCTTCAGTAGATACTTAAATAGAAGGGCGAGAACATATTTTTGCACCACATTTTCGACAATATCTCTGAAAATACACTGCTAATAATGGCGTCTTAAATTCAGACACATATGTGACTGAGATAGAAATTCAGACACTTAAGTGTCTGAATATGAAATTTCAGATACCATAGATGTCTGAAATTAAGACACTTAAGTGTCTTACTATGATCAAGGCATATAATACGTAAAATTAAAAGAAATGTATTTTTGAGTTCAGCGTTACGAATGCTTTCACATGATATTCCACATGATATACAAAGAATTTTTTTTTCAAGTATCTTAATTAGCCCCTCTACATTTTTCATAAATATATTTGTGAATGTTTAATAATCTGTAAATAAGTGGGTCAATAGTCTTCATTACTTCCCCCAATTTGAACTCACCACGTTCCATAGTTTACGAGTAAAACGGCTGTGACAGACAGACACAGGAGTGATCGTATAATGGTTCCGTTTTTACTTTTTAAGTACGGGATCCTAAAAAAAACTCCTAGACCATACATCGTACCATTTGAGCGTTGTGTTTTTGAAATTTTAAAAAATGTGCTATTTATCAAAAATATATTTATTTTCTACGTAAGAGCAATATAAAATATAAATTGTCTTTATTTTTAAGATAAAGACAATTTATAATTTCTAGAATAGTTTAGTACCTACTAACATTATAAAAATTAAAAAAAATTATACATAAAAATAACTCACGTATCAATTACATTTTCGAATCTAGAATACAATACTTTTCACGCTACAAATTCAAACGCGTTTGACGAACTCGGAACTGTAATTTTCCCCTTTAAATGCAGCCAAACAATTTATAAAATTCCAAAAAGTAACAGCAGAAACTGTCAGAAATAAAAATCTCGACGCTTTGAAATCAGATTAAGGCAAAAAGAAATTTGTAAGTTTAACGAACCAAGAAATATTAAGGAATCCCAAACACGTCCTTAATAATTTCCCAATACTTTCTTTATAATCTTGATATATCTTTATGCAGGGTTAAAATTTTGGGTCATATGCTATTTCTTAATTTTATAGCAATTCAATCTAGTGAGAGAAAAAACTGTTCTGAAGACGATATTGTTATCGCACATGATACAAATTTGGAAAGGTATTTCATAAAAAAAGTTTTATTTCTTATGACTTTGTCTTGTTTTTATGTACTTCTTGTTTCTTCATCTATGAAAATGGCAATTCTTAATAGAAAACCTTACATTTAATATTTTAACGTTATTAGCAATATGCTGCTAAAATTACTTCAAATAAATTTGTGTACCTTTATATACTTTTCGCTTGTATGTCTGAAAGGAGAATTCATAGCCGCAAACATCCAGTTGCTATTTTATAGCGATTAGCAATATTTTAATTCGATTTGCTCTACAAAAACTATTTCAAGTGAATTTTGATACCTACTTTAAGTTTTATGCACTTTTTTCCTTTATATTTATATTTCTAAAAGGGATAATTCATAGGAGCTGACATTACAAAAGTACTTTAACGTTAATAGCAATATTTTAATTTGATTTGAGCCTTTAAAGCATTCGAAAACAAATTTTTCATTTATAACGGACCTCATTTCTGTTAGACTCCCTCGCTTGACTACTAGCAAATCATTAATTAGCCGCGCGTCTGCCAACAACATTATCGCGCGTACACCTACACTGAAGAAAATGACCCATATTTTGAGCTTGTATTTTGTAGATTTTATGTCGTAAGTATATCCACACTTGCACCCTGATGTTTTGAAGAAGCCAATTACTTTCGCTGTCGCGACAATTTTTGAACCACCACACAGCTGCCGGAAACCCAAAACTAAAATTTTCTTAGATTTGTGCCTATACTTTGTTGATTTTTTTATTTTGTTGCAAACTCTTTCATTTCGAATTAGCTTTTTCAGGAAGGTTTCACCAAGAGGTTCAGCTATTTCTTTGTTTAAAATGACCAGTGATGTACCCGAGGCAAATGGAGTGGGCGGTGTATGCATCATTAACTCTCCGAACTGACTTTTAAATTTCATGCTTAATATTTTGAACTTACAAAGTTGTAAAACAAAGTTCCTCTAAAAACATAGTCGACGAATTAAAAAAAATTATGTCCACTTAGGTCTGAAACGTATTCATTTTGTAATTCAGAGATTCAAAGGGTGTCCCAGAAAGGTTTGAAACGCACTTTAATTTTTTATCTGTTAGTAGGCATTCTAGATTTTTCTAAATAAGGAATGAAATAAGGTTATGTGAATGAAAGAATCTTGCCATTGATTTACAAAAAAGTACACAAAATTTTTAAACCACCTTTTATATAAATTGGTCAATTAGATAATCTTTTCTTATGCGACAATAAAATCAATAAAAAAAAAATATTGACTGAATTATAATGACGGGACTTATACCACTGTAAAATTTGTAAAAAGTGTAAGCTTTTGAAAATTATTGGACAAATTACTTCATTAACAAAATGTTATTTACTACTTGATTTTATACACTTTTAATAGTTTTTAATTCTGAACTGTTCTTTCATATTTTATCTAAAATATGAGGCTAGCTTGATTAAAAATTTGAAATTAGTTTGGAAGTGTTGCCAGCAGCATAAAAAATGATGATATGAAGCCTAAAAGAGAGATTTTACATAATGAAAGAAAACATCTAAACTGCTTAGCAAGGTAATATTGTAGTTTAAAAATTCCTGGAACAAAGTATATATTATATCTGATTTGACAAACCGGAAGATTGTAAGCTATGTATAATGTACAGGTGATTTGAAAAAGAGATTTGTTTCGTATATTTTATAACGCTGTGAACTTTAGTAAGAAGATTCTATTGTCTTAACATTGCGTCAATGGTGAAATATATCTGAGGGAATAGATCACATGGAACGGAGGCTATAAATGTTACCCATTTATATAGTATTTTACAAACAAGATCTATCAAGCCTGTGTTCTCTGCTAAAATTTAGAGAAATACCTTTCGTACTTTTTCATGTCTACTCTAATTTCTAGCGTACAACCAGAAGAGCAAATATAAATTAAAAAATCAAAAAACCCGACTGCGTAAAAAGCAAACTAATTAATTATTTCTCATCAATGTGAAACTATTTTTTTATATTATTTACCTATTTTTTTTATTTACTTTTATTGATTACTTTTAAGTTGTGTTTAATTGTTAGTTCCTATCTATAAACACTGTTTTGATGAGGCCTATAGATGGCTATGAAGGTTAGAGTTGGAGTAAAGCTAGAGATCCTACCTACACAACTTCCAGGTTATGTAATATTTAAACGGAGCTTCCGACTGTAAAATACTCAATGAAACATCGTCTTCATTTTGAAAGACCTATCCAATGATATGCCACTCAATAGGGTGCGTAAATTTTTTTCGTCTCTACCGCCATTTTGAATTTATAAAAACAAAACATAGCCTATAACCAGTGGACGGTTAAGACGAATCGATAGAGGTCTCATTCACTAAAATTCATCCAGTCGTTGGGATGTTTCGAGGGTATAAAGAAATCCACATACCCAGATACGCGTGAAACACATAACCCTTCTTGGCAATCGGGTAATAAATTTAAACATGTTAAATTGGTCCGCGGATTATACGCCAGAAATTCGAGTATATTGTATGACTTCAATTATACAGCTCATATTCAAAATATTAGAATAATTGAGGAAAAGTAATAAGAAAAAATTATTTTTCATTTATTTATTTTTGATACTAAGTAAATGCAATTAAATTTCTTATAAATTAAGTCATTAACATTTACAAAATATAAAATACAGTACAATAAATTAGGTATACAGCTTTCTGAAACACATCAAAATATTAGATTAAAATTTAGATTGGTTCAAAATATTAGAATATTTTATTTTATGCAAAAATATTACCTTATAAATATGAAGTAAATGGTAGTTAATATTTTGTAGCATCCCCTGTAGCTTTCATAACAGCGTACAATTGATCTTGCATACTATATACAAGGTGTTTACAAACATTTCTATCAATATTAGCCCAAATAGACTTTATACGTGCCACTAACTCAGTTTTACTTGAAGGAGGATTTTCTTGGAGTTTTATTATACATCATAAGTTTTCGATGGGATTGAGATCTGGTGAGTTTGGTGGCCAAGGAAGTACCTTAATGTTGCGTTGGCAGAACCGATTCTTAGTTGACATCGAGGTATGTGGTGACGCTAAACCTTGTTGAAAGATGAAATGATCTTCAAATAAATCTTCTGATGATGGAATCATGCAATATTCCAAAATTTCTTGATATATCTGAGAGTTAACCTTTTCGTAGACAATTAATAACTTTCCAGGTCCTTCTGCACTCATGCAACCCCAAACCATGACACTAGCAGCAAATTTTACGGAACGTTTAAGGCATTCTTTATCAAATGCTTCTTGCTTCTTTCTCCAAACTCGAATATCTTGATTACCATATGAAACACAAAACATACTTTCATCTCTAAATAATATATTTTTCCAATCTTCTGCGCTCCATAAATGTCTTGATTTACACCAATTCAATCTTATACGCTTTTTTTTCAGTCATGAGAGGTTTTGTTTTCAGTACACGAGATTCAAACTTAAATTTATGGAGACGTCTTAACGTTGTCGATGAAAAAACTTCAACTCCTTCTTCTTTCCATTTTCGATACAAGAATCGCACACTTTTAAAACGGTTTTTCTTAACTATACGCTTCAGTTTCTTGCCATTTCTAGCAGATGTTTTTTGTTTTTGGCCGCCATCATTGATTTTTACCATTCCGATACAAATCAACCATATGAAGTTTAATAGATTCAGGACTATCAGTCACACGACCCATTTTAACACGAAAAAGCAAACAAACTGCAAAAAGAATACTGATTTTAAATAAAATCGTTTGAATTTAATCAATGATGCCACCAGTTATGCATTTGTGATAATTAAAGGCGAATTAATGTCAAATATTTAAATATTTTGAACCACTTGAATAAATATTCTAATACTTTGACTTTTTAAAATAAGTTTTTTTCAATTAATCTTTCCAAATATGATATTAATTTTAAGATAATAAATAAGTTTAATCAACAATAAGTTCTTAATAAAAATATCGTTTGCATATTTGCATTAAAAGACATTAAATTACCAAACGATATTTTCAGTTTGTAAAAAAAGTAATTATTCTAATATTTTGAATATGAGCTGTATGTCAGTCATTTTTGAAGCCCAATTATATTCGCCAAAAAAAGCTAATTTTCTTTTTCCTCAATTTGAGTAAAAACACGCGTATTTTTTAACACTTTTTAATGATAAAATTCAGAAATAAATCTTAAAAATAATTTCAGAATTAGTTTTTCGCCTGGAAAAATCGTAATACAAAGACTCAACTTCAACCTGTTTTGTTTGCTCAAAAATGACGTTTTATTTGCTTTACAATGTTCTTCAGTGTTTTATGTCTTTGTTTTTTTCCATCATAAAATACATTTTTTGTTGACAGATTATTTAAGTGTAAAGGAGATTTTCGTTGTAATCTGTTGACATTCAGAAATGTGTGTTCAGCGTTAAAATTTGTTTGAAAAATACCAAATTAAACACTCCAAAAAAGTTAGAGAAACAATGTCAGTGACTTATTAAGTGAAAAACAGGGTAAAAGGAAAATATATAAAGCTTAGCGGGAAACCAAAAATGTCTCTGTAATGAGCCAATATTACATTGATTGGTATTACGATATAAATGTACTCTATGTAATATTGCTGAAATACTGCCATTTTACTGAAAATATTTATGTTAATTCAAAGACAATATTAGTATTTGATATTTAAAATGTTATGCCTACGTTTCATCAATTTAGTTTACAAATATTAGTAAGCAACATTGTCAATATATTTCCAAAGCATAAACACCACAATATCGATTCAATAATGCAATTTGTATGCTACTGATGTTTTTTATGTTTTTATTATTTATAAATGCAATCATTATTTCTGTTTTTATTTCTATTTTTTATTTATTTTTTAGTATACTTCGAGTACATTTTGAATATTAAATACGATAGCCTTTATGTTTACATTCCTATATCTACCAAACTTATAATTTAATAGTTCAAATCAGATTAGATAGTAGTGTAATTTTCAAACGCTGTGTTTGATGTAATATTTATTACTTTAATTTCAAAATTTACGATTTTTGCATACATTTAAGACATATTTTTCGGCTTGGAGACTCAATATGATAACTTTTATATCTATATCTGAATATTAAATGAATGAAAAATATGTGTGATTAACTTTTTCATGTCAGTTCACATAATCAAACTACTGTTTTATTTTTAAATGCGATCATTTCTTTGATGTTGATTATATCGGTTTTAAAAATTTTTATGCTTGTATATATTTCCTATACAGTTTTCATCTTGAAAGATAAGATATAATGTTGTCAGATTGCATAAATTAAGTAATGTTTCATTTTCAAAGACAATCATTACCTTGTTACTTTTTACGGCAACATAAAGACAAATGTTAAAGACAGAAAAAAAGACAAAAGAGAAAAATAGAAAACAGAAATAAAAGATAATTATTCAAAACATAAGCGCATTAAGTAGATTTAATTCTAGCTGTGTATTTTGGAATAAATAAAATAAATAAAATAAAATCTCTATCATGAGGATAGGAAGCAGTATAAGCATAACTCACTGGGTCACATGTGTATCCTTATTGGCGTAATCCCTTGAGATAAAATAGTTGTGTACGATAACTGTAATTCTTTTACTAAACCTATTACAACAATAAACGTGTTTATTTATTATTGATAAGTTTGATGGTTAACAAACAGTAAACTGATTGCGACATTTACATAATTTGATTATAGTGAGATATAGTATATCGGCATTCTACATTTAATGAAAATTGTATTCCCATTTGTGAGTTACTCGAAATCATACTTGAAAGCTGCTAGTTATTTAACTCGCTAAGATTGTGACAAGAATTTTCCATAGCTGCACTATATCTGACGATTTATAAAATAATAGCTATGAAAAGTATCAGTACTCAGATTAGTTTCAAAAACATATTTAGTTATCAAATGGACTGGGAAAAAATGACAAAATTTTGTTACACCAGCCTTTTAATTCAGCCATCACATGACCGTAAAATTTATTGAAATGCGTAAAGGGTTTTAATCTTCAAATATTGGGGAAAAAAAGAAATTTTCTTAATTGAACCATAATCAACTCCTATATATATATATATAGATACATAGATACATATAATAAAGCTGTAATCACAAATATATGAACAAATGGTAAAATTCTAAAGATGAACAAGATATGAACATAGGAAACCAGTATGTAAAATAGGAAACTATGAATAACCCACAGAATCATCAGAGGTGCTTGTTGGTTAATTTATAGTGAAGATGCGTTATTTCATCCAATTTCGTCGGCATTAAGCCTAAAATGACAAAATTTAGCACCTAATAGCGCATTATAAACGAAAATAAATGATATATATATAACCATTAATTAAACATTACCGACCATCATCAAAAACCGCAATATTGTGTATATATATGTATATATATATTGCATACATAACTTTGATTCATAAGAGACTTATTTTTGATGTTTCTATTTGTCTTATTAAATAAATTTATCATAAAAATTATCATCTTTAAATTTCCGGGATTTTTTAAATCAATAAAAATTAGACTATAGATTTTTCATTCTTTCCTGAAAATACTTTACGGAATCATTATTGCAATTATTAATCAAAAAATATTAATGAAATTTTAAATGGACTTTTAGAGTTTGACGTAATTTTTTTTTGTGCTGGAAAATATACTTTCAAAATAAGTATAAATTTAATTAAATGAACAAACACTATCTATAACCAGTCTTTTATAATTGCTTGATTAATTAGGTTTCATACAGCTGCATAAACTAAACTAATTTAGCTACACTCAAGAACGTCACATCATTTTTTTAGCATATCATTTTTAATGAATTCTGATCAACATCGAAAAAGTTGATTCTACGGTTTATTATAACTGTTCTTAATCAAAAGTGTATTAAATTATATTCATGCAATAATTTTCTTGAATACATGGATAAAATATTTAGATATTTTGGTTTAGACTGTAGGTAATGGAACTTTGATGCTTTCTGACATTTATAAAAGTACACATTATTCATAAAACACACAATTAAAATTTAACTGTTACAGCAATTATCTTCGTACAAGAAATGTTAAAGTAAGTACTGCCACTGAAACCACATGTATAGTGGTTTTATGACTTCATAAAAATTCAGAACAATTGGTTCAGTATTCAGATTTATTTTATTTACGTGGATTAAAACTGTGTACTAATTGTGATTCGAAAAGATACTCAGGTATTTATGATTAAGAACGACCTTTAGTAAAGAAAATAGTTTAGATTTAGTGACTTCCTAATAACGATTTTATCGTAAATTATGAAGCATATTCAAAATTAATGACATAAGATAAAGTAGAATTCACTTTAAATTAGTGGTAGTGTTTCTAGATTTTTAGATAAGTAATATTAAAATTCGGAAATGCACGAGTTATTAAACAAATTTTATGGTTAAAAAAATAAACAACACAAGACCTTATATTGGTTAAATAAAAAAGTAAAACGCCCTTACGGATCCCTAATTTTGCAAACACCTTTCACGCATTTCATAAAATACTCATTAAAGCTTTGGTAATTTTTAGTTATCGTTTACAGTTTAGAGAAACATAAAGTCAGGAAAAATTTGGTTTTCTAATAATTTGCATTGAAAAGTGATGATTTTGCATTCTTTTAGAAAATGGGAGTTGTTTAAATGCTCCTCAAATTTTGGATTAACCATGATTTTGCGTTTTATGCAAAATTGATGTAAATATTCTAGAACTGGAGTTAAATTTTTAGGACCAGTTTTATTAATTATAAGATATTTATAAAAGTAAATGGTGTATTTCTCATTATCATCAAGCAGATTTCTAATAAATTACACTACATTGGAGAAAAAATAATTTACTTACAATAATTTTGAGAAAGGGTCACTAAGTTTAAAATATCTTCTCAATATGGATTTTAAATGTTCAGATTAAAGACGAGGAAAATTTCTTAACATTAAAAGAAAAAAAAATAGCTTGCAGCAACATGACTTGTTCTATCAAATTCCAATTCAGTTTAAATTGATGTTTACATTTACCTTCTTCGACGCAGTGGTCCCTTGTCGGGCATACCTAATTTTAATTCCAGATTTGCAAACGGCACCAAGAATAGTTGAATAAAATTTGCTTTTACAATGAAAGTTTAAAGTAACAAGTTTTTAATTTCTAAAAAAAGTAGTTTGAATTCCGGTGTCAGTCAATCATTTCATCATTTTACGAACAGTGGCCCCTTAACCCTTTCCGGCACAAAAAAATTTGCGCCGGAAAGGGTTAAGGGGCTACTTCAGTCACGGGAAAAGACCAGCTCGCTGATGCTAATCCAATGGAAGAATTTTTTTACGATATCTCGATTGCATTTCAATATTTTTAAATGATTTTTTTTGTATTGAATAGCAGAAGTAGATCTCTACAAATGTCGCTTTTTACTTTTTCTATTTTGTTTGCAGATTTTTTGTATGAGGATGTTTTCACTTTCGAAACCGGTTCCGAAAGTGAAAGGGTTCTAATTAAAAATACCAGTAAACAAAATCGAAAAGCAAAAACTGACTTTCTACAGATCGATCTCAGCTTGCCAATAATAAAAAAAAATCGTTTAAAAATATTGAAATGCAAACAAGGTATCTTAAAAATTTCTTCCATAGGATTAACATTAGCGAACGTGTGTTTTCGCGTGAGTGAAGTAGCCCCTTAACCCCTTGAGAGGCGGTGGAATGTATTATATCCCACCTTATTTTAACTAAGATTTGAACCAGAAACCTTTAATAAAATTTTACTTTTATAACTTTGGGGAAAAAGAGCTGAAAAATTACTTTTCCTTATTTTGAAATAAATTTTTTCCAAATTTCTGGTAAAAATTCAACATTACAGAAACACAATTGCTTGCCCCTCAAAGGGTTAATGCTAAAGACACGTTATTACCATTAACGTGTGCACTATTCTACAGTATTTTATGTTCAAACTGATAACAATTTTACTGTTGCGTAAATATTTACGTATAGATAAAAGTCAATTGAACATAAGAGTACTAAATTTAAATCAAATTAGGCGGTACATTTTTTTATAATTTCTTCGTATAACATCCTATGCTGATAAGGTCGGGTAAGGTTTGCTCAGTTCAGTCTTTATTTGAAGAAGACCTCGGTTATTTTCCACCTACAAAAAAGAAGTAATAACAAAATTACACTTTGAACTATAGTCGTTGTCCGCGCGTTTTAGAGAAAGCATTGTTACTCTATTATCGCATGCAAAAAAAATCCGTTATTTGTGAGTACAATTTCCGTATTATTATGGAATTATTTCCGATTAAAGCGACATTCAGAATATGGATCAAGAATATGAATTTGAGAACATCCTTGGCAGATAAGACTGCTAAAAAATTAGATAAATTGGCATGTACACTAAAGTTGAAGGGAATTTTTTTTTAAATCGTAAAAAACCGTAAAAATACTAAAATTTTATAGGCAAAATAGGTATTTTTACCTTTTACAGTGTAAAAATAAAAATAAATCATATAGCTTTTGTGAAAATGGTAATTCAACTAGACTTTTTCAAGGATATTGTCAAATACATAATCGGTATTTTCCGACATATCCCCGAAAAAATTTTCATGGAAAAAAAATTCTATAAAAGTAAGGAAACTGTATTGGCAAATTTCAAAATTTGTTTTCAGTATATAAACGCAAGTGATGCCTAAAATTTTAAAGTTATTGTAATATAAACTGTACGTACAATGTAGAAAAAAAAGAAATGTTTCTCGATCTAGCAAAGAAGGTTCACGAAAATATAATATAATCTCTTACGAGTTATCCACGATTCCGAAAAACGTTCCTTTATCTTCAGAAACCAATGAAACTGATAAATTTACGAGATTTAAAGAAGCATTTCTGAGCCAAAAGTTTCTTTTCTTGCCCCTACTTTTCGGAAATGTTTCCGAGTAATTTTTACAATATATTAATCAGTTTGCTGAATCCAATAACAAAACGAAATATCGGTTTTTCACATGTCATCAATTCTCAAGTAAACATTTTCAAGCTTAACAGATAAACATGCCAAAATAACAGTGTACAATGAACACTATTTTGTTACTCTTGCGTGTAAAAATTCTTTTACGTAGCAAATATTTCCTTACGATTTCACAACATCCTGAAAAACGATATTTCGTGTTGATACTGGATTGTGAAAACTCATTAATACACTGTAAAAACTACTCTGAAACGTTTCCGAAAAGTACGGACAGCGAAAGAAAATTTTGTTTCAGAAATGCTTCTTTAAATCCCTGAAATATATTGCATTCAGTGGTTTTTGAAACTAGAAGAACGCTTTTCGGAATCGTGGGAAGCTCGTTAGAGGTTTATATTATATTTTCGTAAAATTTCTTACTAGATTAAAAAAAAAAAAAAAAAAAAAAAAAAAAAAAAAAAACTCTTCTTTTACAGTGTACTTATGTGTTGAAAGAATTTTGAATTTTGCTACAAATATGTAACCCAGTCGTCAAATATTTACGTTTAAAAATTCCAAATAATGGTCATCTCCATTTTATATTATACAAAAAGTACAAAGTTATTCACTTTGTAATGTCATATACTTCGTTAAAATTTTGCTTCTATTACTTAAGTGAAAAAGCATTTATTTACTTTCAAATGAATTTATTCGTAATTTCTAGTGAGTTTTCCACCTTAAACCACAGAATTTCTTTACCCCCTTAAAGGTTTAAATAATATTTTCAAATTATTTCATTTCTTCGCTAAAAAGAGAAGCAGATCTGTTCATCTTTACTAGAAGAATTGCTATCAATAACTTGCTATATTAAATTCTGTATTACCCGATGGGTCATCTACATTTTACATTATCCAAGAATTACAAAAATTATTCATTTTCTAATAATGAATACGTCATCGAGAAGCGCCGAGAGCTTAAGGGGAAAAAAATGTGTGTATGTAAAAACAAAATGTCATCAAGTCTTTTTAAACAATATTTCCAAGTTATTTTATGGTTTTAGCTAAAACACGGTCGAAATATCCATTTTTTTTCGCTCCCAACAACAGTGTTAGCCCAGTAAACTGGAGATAAATGATCCGATCAATGTGAGAGAGCAACCACTTTTGGCAAAAGTCCAATTCTTGCGTCGCAACTTACTTCTAGTATGCTGAACCAGGGTAGAACGAATGAATGTATGCTGTAACTGCTCCTTCTTTCCTTTACTTTAAGTAAGTGATTAAAAAAAATCAGATATTGCATCATTGATATTAAAAATAAATCTTTCTTTTAAAATAATTTCCGGAAGATTGCTTTTCCGCACAGTAAATTTGTAATTTAAGCGCGAGAAATACGTTTCATTAAATAATAACAGTAAGCCAATGGTTTCCGTGGTTATTTTTTTGTTCAGGGTTAAGCACCTTACAAGCCATTCATGTTATGCCTCCGTAGTTTTTATAGTGTGAGGAATGAAAATTTCTTTCTTTTAATTTCTTACACTTTTATTGACTATATCGATATTTCTACCTCGTTTTTGGATAGCTAACATCCGTGAATGCAGTCATTAAACGTTTAGAATTCATACCTTCTGTAAGAACCTGCCAAGATTCAGGAGGAAATAAAATCTACAGTTCAACCTCTCAGTGGTTCAATGGCCAGAATATATTTTGCTCTATGCGTTCATTGCCGGGTTGGGACAGTAGCTTTATATCATAAGGGGCTACTTCAGTCACTAGAAAATACTCGCTCTCTAATGCTAATCCTATGGAAGAAATATTTTAAGATATCTCGTTTGCATTTTAATATTTTTAAATGATTTCGCATTGGATAGCTGAGATTGATCTCTGCATTTGCCTTTTTTTACTTTTTTGAGTTTGTTTGCAGATTTTTTTTCAAGAGGATGCTTTCACTTTTGAAACCGGTTCCGAATATAAAAGCGTGCTAATTAAAAATAGCTGCAAACAAAATCGAAAAAGGGAAAATCGCTCTTTGTACAGATCGATCTCAGCTACCCAATGCAAAAAGAATTGTTTAAAAATACTGAAATGCAAACGAGATATCTTTAAAAAATTCTTCCATAGGATTAGCATTAGTGAGCGGGTATTTTCAGGTGGCTAAAGTAGCATCTTAAGTGCGCCATGTATGCCTGAAAGTAAATTTTTAATATAATGGTATATACTTTCATTTAATTTAAATTTTAACACAATTATTCAATGACGTTTAAAGTATCCCACCACATTAAAAGTTTCAAAATATTCCCTAAAATAAATGTAATATACTATTTTTACATCCCAATGTCGCCGTGTGGAATTTTAGATTTTCAATAGGTCTACATGGTGAGATAATCTCAGTATGTGGATTTGAGAAAGACAATTTGTTTCGTTTCCCAATTTGTTAAAAAAATAATGAATGTGTACTAGTAGAAGCTGCTTTGAAAAATAACAACCATTTAAACAAATAGCATTTATAATGTAAAAAGTGTAAAAGGTATTGCTCTGTTGATGAATTACTTTAACAACTCCTTTTCAAGAAATACATGGACTATACTTATTCATCCATAATTACATAGGGTTGGGTTGGGTTGGGTTGATTTTTGACGGCCAATTATCTACACTAGGGATATAGGCCCGGGTGGGAAGTGCCCTCCGTGGGGGTCTTTCTAAGGGAACCTAATCCGTATTTACACATGGAAAATCCACGGCTCGAAGAAAACCACGAAAACTCCGAACGATTAGGCCGACGGGCGCGATTGGAGTCGAACCCAGCACCTCCCGTCTACCAGCTTCGAGAGCAGAACCTCTCGGCCACTGGTGGGGCCATAATTACATAGGAGATAGTGGATTATATCACGTATAAAGTCGAGTACCAGGTGGAAAGGTGTACCAAGTGTTTTTCGTTAGAAATTGTGGGTTCTGTTCAGAGGTTTAAACTAATTTTCTTTTCAGTTATATTTTCTTTTCAGTTTTCTTTTCTTTTCATATATAATTCCCCCCCCTCCCCCCCTCCCCACCCGTCCTTTTTTAACGCTTCCCAACAAAGTTGAAAAGTGTTTATGAATTTGGTTTGTCTGTCTGTCTGTCTGCCTGTCCATGATCTAACTCGCGTAACTATACTCGGATTGCCATGTAAGTGATATATTTTACTGAGGTTTAGAATGGCATATTTGATATTGAAAATGAAGTGTGTAAAGTGTATAGCGTTTATAGTACATTTATTAGAGACACTGAAAAAATTTCGTTACATATCTTCATCTTCTTTGCAGAAAAATCGTTTTCAGACTAATTTAATGATGTTACACTATTTCAAGGATATTGAAATTAATATACATCACTCAGTTGCACTACAAGATACATACTATAGAATATGGTGTGCATGGCATTCATCGTTCATTTACAGGGACACACAGAAGAATTCGCTTACTGTACAATACATAAATAATAATTGTTGGAACTGCATTTTCTGTTGTGGTACGTGTCAGGCAGATTTCGTAAGAAATACTACCCATTACATTCTCCCCTATATTGGAATTTCTGGAAATTTTTTGGAGATCTATGTTCTGATCATGACCCTAGAACCCAAAACCACCCCCAGTTTGAAACTTTATATATATACACACACATATATATATATATGGCTATCAATCTATCTATCTACCTATCTATCTATCTATCTGTATATATAACCATTATATAATTAAAATTCATCATCTATTTCCAATTACTAAAATTAAATTAATAAATTTAGCTTCAATACATAACACTGACATATATATATATCACTTTTTTATGGATGCGATAACTTCCATAATTCTGCACAAATGTCTTCCAAACTTATACATAAAATCAAGGGGTAGAAAATCTCGGTCAAGTTCGTTAATGAGCAAAATCGGACCAAGGCGGTGGAAATAGGGGTTTTGTGAAAACCGAAAAAAAACCCATACCTTCTTAATTATAATACATATCAAATCAGTTTAAAGTTATTATTACTTCTAGAAAAAGGGCCAACAATTTATGTATCACAGATTTTTGATAAAATTAAAAATGAGCTCAAGGGATGAAAAAAATAGGGTTTTAGGAAGAAAAAAATTCATAACTTCGTCACTTCTCAAGATATCAAATTCACTTAAACTTATTATAAATCTTCTTAATACTATCTACAACTTTTTGATAGGGCCAACTCTTACCACAAAAAAATAAATAAAAACGAAAAAAGGGGGGGTTGGAGAAGAAAAAAATTTATAACTGAGTCAATTCGCAAGCTATCAAATCCGCTTACATTTATTATATGTCTTCTTAATATTATCTACAACTTTTATAATGACACGTTTCTGATAGGACCAACTCTTACAGCAAAAACAAATTAACCAAAAATAAGAGTTGAAGAAAAAATTATCGTATTAACATGATTCTCATAAAATAAGCTCTAACAGAAAAATGAAATTAAAAACTCGTCAAAAGCGGCAGAATAAAATTGTTAATCTGGGTTTATCTCTAATCTTGATTTAGTTTTTGTTAGTGAAATCAGTACTTAACTTCGAAATCTATCTCCGCCTGTAGACCGAGCCGTCATGGATTTTTTTTTATAAATTTTAACTAACTTTTTGCATATTACTTGGCGTGTATAAATTCTATAAATCATATACAGGGCGGCTTAAAACATCTCTTAGTGCATTTCTGTTCATTTACAAAAAATGCTGAAAGGGGAATTTTTAACTGTGCTGCTACGCGTTTCCTAATTGAACTAAAGTTTAGCATACTGAATAGAGTATATATACAAATCTATAGATTATACAGGATTGCAAAAAATAATTCGGATATTTTTCTGGCTATTGATGGTAATTACTGAAATTTGGTTTTTAAATATGTTATTTGTTTTCAAAATTGTTTACGTAGATATCAAATTTCACCTTATTAAACGATGAAATTTTGTTCTAAGTGTGTTGGGAAGTGTTTTATAAGCTATGCTGGAAGCATGATTTTTCTTTTTTGTTTTAACTAACAAATTAAGGCTGTTCTCAACTGCTCTGCTCAACAAGCGAAAAACGTTTTGACACATTTACAATTTCAGTTTTTAACGGAAAGATATAAAATTGAAAAGCCTGACCATGGAAGCGATTTGGGATCGAACTGTTTTTTCCATTTTTTGATCAATAAATTACCTATTGAGTTATAAGAGATTTTGATCACGTGACACGGTATTTTTCTCCCCTTATTGACTGGATTTTCTTCTTTCGTTCGGAAGTTCGGTTCAAAATGCCACCTTTGACAGTATTTTCTGAAAGATCTATTGCGTTTACAAGAAAACGGAAAAAATAGTTCGATGACATATTTTCTGAATAACAACACCTTCTAGTTTCATGCGTTTCCGAACAAAAATGAATTAAAACTTATGTCAGAAAGTTGACCCTTTGAATTTGAGAACCGCCCGCCTTAACACGGGAGAACTCGCTGCATGAGATTTTCTCTCACAGTCGTACTTTTTTAAGACTCTTATTTAAATCATTTTTCATTTTAATTAAAATTTCAAAATGTTTTTCAATTATTTTACCTATTTTGTGAATAAAAGTACTAAGCCAACCAAAAAAGTTGATTATATGAATGTAAAGTAAAAGAAAAGAAATTGGACATTCTCACTAGGGAGTTCTCCCGGGTTAAGCTGCCCAAATGACTACAAGCACAGATTTAAATGGACTACATTTCTAAATACCATGTGTAACACAATCCTTATCAGTTTTAGTTTTATCAACAGTTTTAATAGTTTAATACATCTGTTTTGATTAATTAAAATGTCTATTTTTTAACGACATGTAATTCATTTAACATTTGTCATAGAAAATTGTAACTTCTGCTACTACCCCTCTCAATAGAATAAATCCATGAAGAAATAAGTAATCTATATTGTAGAAAACACTTCATAGAAATAAAATATCTAATGTCATTTTGACATTGTTTATGGCACAGGTTTTGGGATAAATGTATTTTATCTCTGTAACTAGAGGTCTGCATGGGCCTGGGCTTGGCCCGAGGCCCGTACCCGGCCCGGCGGAATGGAGGAGAATTTTCAAACGGGCCGGGCCGGCAGAATTAGGACAATTTTTTTCAACGGGCCGGACCGGGGCGATAGACAAAACAAACGGGCCGGCCCGGGCCAGCAAAAAAATTGAACGGGCCTGCAGGGCCGGGCCGGGCCGATTAAAAAAATTAATCGGGCCTATCGGCCCCATATACGAATTTGAAAGTAGCAGATAAAATACGAGGCCATTTCCAATGAATATGACTTTTTCGAGAAGTATAAATGTGCGTTTCCAGCCGATGCGAGTTTAACAACATCAATACAGAAATGTAAAATGTCCATCGTAGAGATCGGCATCGTACAGTTACATGATGCCTGATCCCGGGTTTAATTTTTTCGGCAGACTTGTGCCGAGACGGAGCTGGTCTTAATCGTTCTCAGGATGTGTAGGACAGGCATTATGTTTTGTAAAAGTATTAATAGCGATAATGAACTTCTGTTAACAGTATCTTTGGAAATGTACCTTAAGGTGGTTCTCATATTTACTGCTCAACAATGCGAAACTTTCAGACACATTTTCTGACTCATTTTTAACTATAAAGGCATAAAATTGACAGGCCTGAGTATTGAAGGCATTTGGGATCGAATAGCGTCTCTATTTTTCATAAATTACGTACAGAGATAACGGAGACTCTTGTCACGTGACTGTACGTTTTTCTCCTTTCCTGTGCTATCGCTTCCGGAAATTCGATTCAAAACGCTAACTTTGGCAGTATTTTCTGAAAGATATATTACTTTTATCTAAGAAAAAATTGCATTTACATGGTTTCTGAATAAGAATTCCTGCCAATCTCATGCGTTTCCGAAAAGAAATGAATTCATAAATGTATCAAAATGTAGCTCCTTTGGATTTGAGAAAAGCCTTAAAAATGACAGAAATATTTTCACAAATCTACTTTTTATTATAAGCTTCAAAAGTTATCATGTTTTTTAACCCTTTATTCTAAACTACAATAATCTTTTAATAAACCCTTATTTAAATTTTGAATCGTCTGTAGAGACGTTGACTAAAACACTAAGTAATCGTTAATGTTTGCTATTGTGTGTTTTCTATTTTGCGAACACATAGTAATTTAAAATATACTGTAAAATGTTCCCATAAATATGCATGTAGTATTCATTAAAAGAATCTTAATTGTATGTCGAGATATAACGGAATTTTTTGTAGAAATTTAGTCAGCACGGGTCGGGCCGGGCCGAGAACGGTAAAAATGTAAACGGGGCGGGCCCAGACCTGGAAATTCCGGCCCGTGCAGACCTCTATCTGTAACTTCTTTTACTACAATTTCAGTTTTAAATATTATTTGAAAAATAAAATTTTCTTCCGAATTTTATAAAAACAGGCAAATTAAGTTTGTATAAACAACAAATTTATTTATTTGCATACAGTTACTGAAGATTAAAAAATATTAAAACACCAAATAAAACAAACTAAGACAGACTTGAGCACAGTTAAAAAATAAAATTTATAAAGACAACAAAAAACAATTAAAAATACAATATGTAAACATTTCGCCAAGCGACACGTAAGGCATCATCAGTACAAAAAATATCCATTGCATTTCAAACGTCAGAACAAATCAAGAACAGTTACAGTTAGCTATTTTAAAAACAAACAATATTCGCTAGGGACAGAACGAGCATCATTCAAAGCATGCGACCGCAATTCAGTGAACCAAGCCTCAAGGAGCAATCTACCATGGTAGTTGTTACAACCAGATTTCAAAATACTGGCGTTCGCAATGAGCGGAATGTGATTCGTTTGAAGTGAATGCTGGACAATTTTTGAATCCTTTATCAGTATCCCTTATTATAAGAACATTTCTGAAAAAATTTCTGGCATTCTAAAATCATTCAATATTGGGGTTTCTTTTAAACCTATTAATAAATTGAGTTCCTTTTTCAATAAGCATAAATTTCAATATGATAAGTCTAAATTACCCGGTGTTGTTTATATTATTCCTTGTAAAGATTGCAATAGTGTTTATATTGGTGAAACTGGTAGATCATTGGAAATTCGCCTAAAAGAACATACTGGTGCTTTAAAAAAGAGTAATTTGAATTCAAAAATTGTCCAGCATTCACTTCAAACGAATCACATTCCGCTCATTGCGAACGCCAGTATTTTGAAATCTGGTTGTAACAACTACCATGGTAGATTGCTCCTTGAGGCTTGGTTCACTGAATTGCGGTCGCATGCTTTGAATGATGCTCCTTCTGTCCCTAGCGAATATTGTTTGTTTTTAAAATAGCTAACTGTAACTGTTCTTGATTTGTTCTGACGTTTGAAATGCAATGGATATTTTTTGTACTGATGATGCCTTGCGTGTCGCTTGGCGAAACGTTTACATATTGTATTTTTAATTGTTTTTGTTGTCTTTATAAATTTTATTTTTTAACTGTGCTCAAGTCTCTCTTAGTTTGTTTTATTTGGTGAATGGTTTTTAAATTCAGACGTTAAATGTATATTTACTGTAAATTAAAAAATATGTATTAAATGTAACTTCTGTTACATGTAACCCCTGTTAAAATGATTTTACGGGGTTTTTTCGACCCCCCCCCCCCCCAAATACAACTTTAAAAAGATGTATTTAAATTTTTTTAGCTAAATGAATCGAGAAAAAATGGCATAATTCAATATGACAGACATTTTGGAAATTGAAATGAGGATTAAGAAACTATCACTTCATTTACCTTAATTAGCTCAGTTAATAAACTTTTTACATATTTTAATGGTGATTAGTCACTGTTATTTCGGTTTTTGTAATCTTTGATATTAAGATCACTTTTAAAACTTAAATTTCGATGAGACTTTTTTCTTGGATAGTCAACATTGTGCAATGTTCTATCATAAACCCGCATTTTAAATGTATTTCATCATTCTCTGTTTACATAACCCATCGCCATCACCAATAGTAATTTTATGACTTGGCATAAATTTATATTATACTATTGCGCACACATATTTTATTGTTTTAATGCCACGGAATGTTTACAAATTTCGAACATACAAGTATATATTTCTATAACTTTGCATTGATTTATAAAGATACAATGATGAGAATATACAGAAACATATATGCAGGAAGTATACAGGATATTATATATACACACATATATATATATAATATACCCTCTTTCCATTATCCAATAGCTAATTCCTAAACACAATAGTCCTCGTTAGTTTTAAAGATATAATTCTAATTTTAAAAATGTTTCAAATGATGTTTTTGATCATAATCAAAAATCCTTTCCGTCGAAACAGTTTTTTAAGTAACGTATTTTTTAAGTTCCAAAATTTAAATATTTATATTCCTGGTTCCTGAAAGTTAGGAGTCTTCCATTTTTTTCCTGAAAGTCGTTTGCCACCACAAATTCCGAAAGATAATATCGGCGTTATTTAATCGCAAAGTTTCTGTCATTAAATAAGGCGGGTTTTTTTTCTATTCTTAAATAATTGTACACTGGCATGCCACAATTTGAAACCCCTACTATAAATGATATTTAGAAAAACCTTTTTTGTACTATATCAAGTAAAGCAGTAAAAATTCCATTGTCACGACCAAAACTTACCAAGTTATGATACTTTGACTTTTATTAATTTTCAATGTTTTCTGGCATTAAAAAAGTATTTTTTCATTTTCAGTAAGGAACGGGAATCAACATTTTTATTTATTTAAAGGGAAATATATAAAGGGAAAAATGAATCGAGCAAATTTTTTAAGCTTACACTCTCAAAACAAATTTCGTAAAAAAAAAAAGAAAAAAGTAACGGCAGCAATTTGCCGGAAGACCCCTATCTTTGGAAGATATTTTTCTGTTATTCAAAGAAATTTACGTCTTTTGATAAGAATTTTACGAAATTTAGAGCTTCGCTTCGCGAATTTTTTGTGTTTTGATGGCAAGAAGACATACGTAAAAATTCTGTTTCTATAATACGAAAAAGTAACGGGCAGCACAGTTGACAGAACATCACTATGATTTGGTGAAAATGCTGCATCAGACTGAGGGCTTTTAGGCAATTTTTACGTTAAATTGATGAATTTTCTGCATTTTTGAGGAAAATGGGCAAACCAAAGCGAAAATTTTCGTGTTTCAACGGAAAAAAATCTTTCAATTCACGGATTTTTTTAGAGCGTTCTGGAATTTAGTCATGTAATAAAAAATTACCCTTATGCTAGAAAATATTTAAATTAGTTGATATGAGCTATTTAAGTTGTACATTAATAATCTTTTTGCGTATTTATATGATCCTTTGAAGCTAATATTCTTTTAACCACTCAATTTTCTCGTTTATGCCATTTGCCATCATATCATTAATTGAGGAAAGCAACTCACGTCCTCGGCGGGAGAACTATTATCATGGCTCAGAAGGAAATGGCAACTAAAACAGTTTAATTTGAAAATTGCATATATATATTTTATTTTACGTTTTAAATTAAATACTGCTTGCATGCAATTCTTTTTGGACATACTTTGATGTAAGGGCTATCTGTTACTTACGGTAATTCTGTTTATGTTTTTTGGGCGTTAATTCATCTATTATGTCAGGTGTTAGAAAATAGTTATTGTCATTAATGAAAAAGAATTAAAAATAATAATTAATTCTGTATTTCTCTCTCTCTCTCTCTTTCTTTATTCATCTATCGATCTATGTGTTTACCCATCTATCTATCTGCTTCTATCTGTCTGTCCGTCTATCTATTACTTCTAATTCTTCTAGCATCCAAACATCTTGAAATAGTTAAAAATTTTGTTTTTATTTTTCGGGATTGGAGAGGTTTTTTCCTTTCCTTTCTCTATTCATACTTTAAAAATAATCCTGACAAAAAGTATATAATTATTCCTTCTCAAATCCTGTAAATTTACGAATACTAATATTTTAAACCCTTTTTTTTATATCTCCTTGTGTTTTCACGTTTAGATGGAGGTCGATAACTATTCCCTATATGTATATAGTTTTACACTCAAAAGAACTCGGAATCATTTTCTAATGGAATATTCTAATGGAATCAAATTCTTTTAATCTTGTATTTACTAAATGCATTTATCCAAAACGGAAAACTTGAAAACATAAAAATTCTTTCTTTAGAAACTTATCTTAATAAATTCGTGGTATTCAGATATTTAAAAAAAAATTCTAAAAGGAACATATAAATAACATTTAATCTAATGCTGTCTCTCTCCCTTTCTCTCTTGTTTTCATTTTGTTATTATTTTATCAACTTTTATTTGTATCTTCAAAATCATTTGATCTAGTAAACAGTAGAAATAAATAAATGAACAATATTGTTTTCATGTAGGTATTTGGGTTTGAATCGAAGTAGCCGCTAGAAAATATTTTACTTCTTTACACGGCTTTCAGTTTACAGCTGAAACGGTTATTCCGAAAGAATGTACAGTCGTGGAAAAAAAAGTAAACACCCCTTACTAACTCTGTGAAAAAATATCGTAGAAGAAAGTTACTGGTACCTGACCATTGGTAATAAAGTCTACTTTTAAACGATGTATATAAAATTTGCTTAGGCGGCCATCTACATATAAAAACGAACCATAACTTTGTTTTTTTCAATAGCAGTGCACAATTCTGACAGCAAAAATGAACTCTACACCCTTCAATTAGCCTAAAAACAAATTTTTATGCAATTCGTACGATAAGTTTCCGAGAAATTAATTATTTTAAAACGAGAGTATTTTAGGGGCTGCATCCAAATTGAAGCTCGGTACTCGATTGTTAACAGTGACAGCCCACTTCTTGATCAAGGCATCTTAAGCGCCACTCAAGCAGTCATTGAAGACTGCTAGATTACAGAATAGCATAAGAAATTTCAAAATATCTAGTCACTTAAACCATCATTTTGCCGTTTTTAAGCATAATTTGAAATCTACTTGGAAGAAAAATGTGAAATTTTGGATTTCCATAAAGCAGGACTTAATAAATCTAAATCCATGAAAAAATTATAAGTTGCAATTCATAATTTTTTCGAATATCAATTTCATAATTCATAATTCATATCATAAAATTATAAAAATTTCAAATTCAACGTATTTATGTTTGGGTATTTTAGTAATTGCTCCACAAAAAATTAGTACATTAGGAGTATAATTTCAGGAGATATTAATAAAAATATGAAAATGTAATTTAACATTAGAAGTACTAAATTTTGAATGTTTATAATTCAAAAACTTATTATTCAAATGACTTGAAATTTGGTGTTAAGCATAGTTTGAACCGAAGATTTGAAATATCTTGTTAAAATTGGGTATTGCCATTGAAAAAATGAAGTTTGGGTTCGTTTTAATATGTAGATGGCCCCTTAAATAAATTTTATATACATCATTTAAAAGTAGACTTTATTCCCAATCGTTCGGTACCAGTAACTTTCTTCTACGATAATTTGCTGAAAAGTTTGTAGGGAGTATTTACTTTTTTTCCCACGACTGTACCAAAGAATAGCATTTAAAATTCAGTCTTAAATGATTTATGTAACTTTACGTTTTTGCTTATTTAAATCAGTGCATTTTATTTTGGTTACATTAATTAATATCATTTGGATTTCATACTTGAAATTTCATTTAACGGAAATGCGAAAAATAATTTAAATATAAAAGTTATCTAGCCTAATTTCGAAAATAAAGACAAATATGAATCGAGAGTAAGAGAAAACAAGTGGGTAAGTGTGATCACAGATCGCTCACAGGGTTTAGTTTAATATTCCTTTCAAAACACTTTATTCTTTAATTAATAAAGCCAAATTGATATAATTTATAATTGTTAAATTCCTAAAAAACGCACATAAAAAGGTAAAAAACGCAAATGTTAAAAAAATATTGCCCCCTCCCCCTTCCCCCACGAAATTTCTCGCGCCATTCTTTTGAAAACTTTTTATTATGTGTTATAAACTATCTTAAAGTTTCAAACAAATCGCCGTGTTAGATTTCCTAATTTAAATAAAATCGCATTCTTTTAATTCCACATCCCACCACCAGGGAGTGCACTCGATTCTTAACAAAACAGTATCTGAACGAAACTCCTTTCTACAACTTATCCGTAGATACAATAGTCGGAGGGGGGGGATCTTAAACACGATATTTGTTGAAATTACTAATCTAAAACAGTGGTATCGACACTTATGATTTTTTTTATATTGAACAAGTAGTATTTATCTCAGGACTCCGTCAAAAAAAACGCACATAAAATGGTAAAAAACGCTAAAGTTTTAAAAAAAATTAACGCCCCCCCTTTCCCGAAATTTCTCGCGGCATTATTTTTAAAACTTTTTATTATGTGTTATAAACTATCTTAAAGTTTCAAACAGATCGCGTTGTTGGATTTCATCATTTAAATAAAATCGCGGTCTGTTAGTTTCACATTTCACCTCCAGGGAGCGCTCTTTATTCTTAACAAAAGTGTATCTGAACGAAACTCATTTCTACAACTTACATTAGTCGAGGGGGTGGCGGTCTTAAACACCAAGTTAAGATATTTGCTAAATTGCTATTCTAAAATAGTGGTATCAACACTTTTGAAATTTTTTATATTGAATAAGTAATATTTATCTCATCACGCCGTTAAAAAACCGCACGCAAAACGGTAGAGAACGCTATAGTTTAAAAATGGTCTTAAGCAAAAATTTAAGATATTTGCTGAAATTACTATTTGAAAACAGTGGTATCAACACTTATGAATTTTTTTATATTGAATAAGTAAAATTTATGCTGTATTTTTAAAAATGTGACACCGTTCTGAACAATGCTTTAAAAGCGATCGGTTCTTTAGTTTTCCTAATTTTAACAAATTCCCGTCAATTGTGAGAAAAAGCATCTCTTTTATAAGTTTAAAAATCGATTTTTTCATAAAACGGAAAGTTGTGGTCCGACTTTTTTCACATTTAGATTTTATGAATCAGCGTATGAAATAATATCCGTATGCGAAAGAACCAAATTTGTAAAATCAATAGTTAAAAAATTTTGTACTTCTTTTATCAGACCCTAGTATAAAATAATCTCTTTTTTTTCCCCCTGTCACGTGGCGTGCTGTGCAAAAAATGAAATTCTGGAATTAATTACCAAAAATTTAATTACCTTCGCTTCCGATTGCCGAAATTAAAAAAATAAAGACATATTCTGAAAGAAAATCGATAATTTCAAAAGTCAAAAATCAATATTTAAAAATATTTTAGTCCTGTATAAAAATTATGTGTTTGTTCCTGACCACAAAACGCACCTCTTTTATATTCTCTTGTTTACCACCGAAAATTCAATGCCATCAGACATCTATCGCCTTCACTAATGAAGGAAAGTAAAATATGTTTTTCTCGATTTTTAACGAATTTTCGAGTTTTTATGGCACGATCGAGATAATTTTTAGAATTTTTGAAAGCGGATTTTTTTTCACCCGTCTGGTGGTATTAATTTCGAATTTTTGGAAAAAAGCAATCGCGCCTTAAAGAAATCGCCAGTCCTTATCTGCTGTTAAAATGACACCTGTTTTTAATCCGTGCAAGAGATCGTTTTTGCAATTTGATAAAAAAATCCATGCTTTTGTTGAATTATGAATGCTTTTCCGATCTTGTATTTGGGGTTTTTTAATTAATAACGTCCGTTAATTACGACTCTTTCAAAATTTTATGATTTATCGTCTGATGTGTGGTGTTCAGCTATAAGTATGCAAAATTTTAATTCTCCAACATATATAGTTTCTGTGAACGTGCTCTGTGACAGACGGACGGACAGACAGACAGAGGAGTGAGACGAATAGGGTTTCGTCAGATGAATGAAACCCTAAAAAACATCATTATAATATTTAAAGACACACAAAGTATTTCGTATGCAAGTTCTATTATTACAGATTTAAAAGTTTTATTTTAACTTTACACAATAATTGGGAAGAGACATCGATGAATCACTATTTCGCATTCAAATAATTGCAGGATAACACTTATTTTTTTAATTAAAAAGATTCTTTCATCTGATGCCTCAACTGCAAGCGAAATATAGTATTATTCCTGTTCTCTTTCACAATTCGTTCTATAAAACGTTTCCAGACGTGAATTGCTCTAGAAACAAATCAAAATTTCTTATATAATTTTTTAAATAAGATTAATTGCTTCCAACCACCAAGTAACCTCAATCTCTTGTATTTGCTTGTTCCGAACAATACACTGTACGAGTCAGCGCGGTAAAATGTGAAACACATTAAAGTAGCTTACATTAGGCTTGTCCAATCTTTCAATAAGCAGGGGCGCACTTCAGCTATTTGTAAAAACAATGAAGGACGCCATTGTTAACATGATTCAAAATATGCAGCAATATTATCTTACTGTTGTAGTAGTAGAGACACATACGTGTGTTATCAATGTTACCAACTTATCTCATTTTATTTATTCAAAATATAATACCACTATTTTCGAATAGTTATCTTCACTTTTCCTAATCACTCACTATCTGAAATTAAACAAAGCTAAGACTACTATATGGAAATAGTGATAGATATTCTGAATAAAAAACATGCTAAAATGTCTTATTTTATACGATGCTCTTATATCTCACAGTGGTAATTATAAGGCCCCTACGATTAAAAAATTACAAGTTAAAATAATTTTTAGAATAAAAAACTATAAATCCTATCAAACTTAAAAGTACATTTTTTCAGGAAGGAGACTTATCTCAAAAATGTTTGTACGGGAAAGAGCCAGAAACCTTAATCGCGCTTAGCCAATAATGTGTAAAATTAATTTCTATGCAAAAAATTGTACTAATATTATTGATTTTAAAGCACATAAAACTTTAAAATGGATTTTTATTTTTAACAAAAACTAGTAAATGAAAATATTAGAAAGGGCGCCATGGCTCCCGCAGGCGCATCGTTTGACAGTACTTTGGTACATTATATGAGACAATGCTAATTTTATAATATTTTATTGAAAAATTAATTTAAAAAATGTGTCCGTGCATTTATTCGTGAGACTTTGGATGTTTTGTGATTTTAAAAAAGGAGTGGAAGGTTTCCATTCATCACTAAGACTATTGTCTTTATGATTCTCATAATGCGTGTTATCTTTAGACCAAGATCTTCGACCAAGAAAACAAAAATTAAAAATTAAATTAAAAATACAAATAATCAACTCGGTCTCTTTTGTTATTATTTATGTTTTCATTCAGTTGATTTTCAGACGCCATTCACTGATCGAGAACCAAATTTATGTTTGAGAATTGAAACAAATTTTGTTCGAATTTTTTGTTCGCGAACCGAATTGTCGGATTACTGGAACAGTCTACAACCGAACTTCAACCTATAGCTGCTCGTTAGAGGGTTCACAATCGCTTTACTATCAGTACTTTAATAAACTAAATTTTTCCTTGTTTAATTTTAGAACATTCCAAAATAAGATAAGGCCAAATTTAATATACAAAAATTCTGCAAGTAAAGTCATTGGACCCCTGATCACTGAGTTCAATTACATTTCCTATTTTGGACGGTAAATATTGATATTACAAATTTCCTGTATTTTATATATGCATTTATGGATTTTTTCTATTTTCTTTTCTTAAGTAACTTATAAAAAAAAGTTAGAAGTAAGGATTGAGAGGAAACATAATCCTAATTGGAAAGCGTTTCTAATCAAGCAAGCTTTAATTCCTCCTACACAACACTGAGACCGATTTGCTCGCTTTGTAAATGAATCATTGAAGAAAACTGTTGATCTAGAAAAGTATTCGGCTAAGATTTTGCATGAATGAGATAGTTGCTTGTATAAGTAAGCAGCTGTGTATCAATATTTATAGTTTTTCTGTAAACTTTGGATCAAATATTTTATAATAATAGGAAAACTGTTTTATTTTGTACTGACTGACAGATTAAAGTGAACTATTTTTATAGTGTGGGGTGGATTTAATGTTTATTTAATTACTTTTATTATTATAGATAAATTACTTTTTGTAAAATAATTTTTGTGACTCCATCGCATATTTTAAAATATCGTTATTTTTATTGTCCGCTACGATCATGCTGCTTTGTCCAGCAGGGACCTTTTCTTTGAAGTTCTCCTTTCCTGTTCTAATAAGATTAAAGCCTCTAAAAATCAGAAGCTTTAATTGAACATTCTGGTCTTCTACGTGAACCAAGCGATTATATAGCCACTTTAATAACCGATAGTACATTCCCAGAATTTTTCTCACACTTAACAAAAAGTTTCTAACTTCTGCAATTGAAATATTTTTTAATGACCTTCATTCATTAAGAATAAACAAAAATATTTACCATCTAATCGGTTTTCTTTACTTTTTCAGTAACCTATCAACGAGGTTTCTCTTATATGATCAGTTAAAATTAAGCACAAAACTAAGGGAACAACAGATTTAATAATAATAATAATAAAACACTGTCTTATACTACCTGAGTTGTGATAAGGGCTATTAGAGTCCTGCATTGGGTCTGGTAACTCGATCTTATCCCAAACTTTCCTGAACTGCGTTTCGGTTCGGGTCAGGTTGGATTTTCCAGATTAACAATAATTTTTCTTCGTAGCAGTTTGAGTTGACTTTAATTGTTTCAGATTCGGGTCGAAATCCTACTAGAATATGACTCTTTCTGATCGGATTCGGGTTAACTCGATTTTTCAAAAAAGTCTAGAATATTTTTTCAGATAAAAAACCACTAAATATAAACACTATAAGAGTATGCACGCAGGAGTCTAATGGAGACACATCGAAACTTTTGCCTTTTACGATGTTATGAATGCTTTTGTCACGTAATAAAACATGAACTAAAAATTATATTATGTAAAGTTTTAATATTTTAAGTACTTTGCAGTATATTTTAACACGTACATTTATACATATTTTAACTTAATAAATAGTAAGAAATTCTAAATCAGTTCGAAGACTCAAATAGCTACTGATCACCTTAATATCACATTTGCTCATCCTTATACTAAACTGCATGTTATGTGTAATTTCTGTTCATTTTTAATAATGCTTAATGAGTTTAACCTATTTGATACTTAAATCATCCAAATCTCTTGAAATTAATGGATATCATTTCTAACTTATTTAGTAAGAACATTTGTGTCACATATAATATATTGAAAGCATATGTGCGCTGAGATGTAAGTGACTAGAGATATAAATAATTTAAAAAAAGCGATGAGTCCCGAGTTGTTAAGATTATGACAAGAGTATTTAATGAGAGCTGGCAGAACACTTTAAAAGCGGGAATCCGTTTCACTAGAGTGGATTACAATTCATTCAAGAAAGCCCGAGATGCATAGGAGGAGGCTGTGGTGCAGAGGAGGGCCAATGCCCCTCCTTGGATTTCGAAATTTAATTAACTAAATTTTCCTTTTCTCTGATGATTTTGACAAAAAAAAAAAAAAAAAAAAAGTAAAATTTATTCTGCATAAGTGTCTTAAAATAAACACTAGGAAGAAGAAATAAAACTCTTTTGCTAGGGCGGCTCAGGTGCCCGAAGCCCCTTGGAAGTCTATTTTTAGTTCTGATTTTCTTTTTATGTTAATGGGTTTAAAATTTATTTTAAACGAGTGCTTCAAGAGGAGAGAAATGAAAATAGAAATTATTGTTTCAATTCTGTTTTTTGAAAAATGCCGGTAGAAATTTATTTATGAATATTTAATATATTTTAACTGTTAAATTTCTATAGTGCTTTTTATGTTGGTATGTTTTAGAAACTGACTTGATTGGGACATTCTGACAAAAAATTCTTAGTTTAGCTTATGTCATGTTTATATTTTCAATTTTTAAAAATACGACCAAAGTTGCGGACCATATGCACATCTCTTCCAAAATCTTGGCCCACCTTGTATTTTGTTCTTCCGGATGCTCATGTCCAGATTTCAAAAACTGGCAAAACTCGTTGCTAATTTTGCTAATAGTATGAGAAAATGCCTTATTTTTTAACACTTTCCAACAAAGTTGAAAAGAGTTTATGACTTCGGCTTGCCTATCCATCTGTCCTTCTGGCCGCACTCTAATTCTTGTAAATATGCTCGGATCGTTCTGAAATTTTTGGATGTTAGTGACCTCTACCATAGCACGATCCCTATTTCAAATGAAGTTTGTAGCATGTTTAGTTCATTTACAGGGACAGTCAAAAGTTTTCCGTTACATGACGGCCAATGAGAAAAAATCGTTTCAAATGATTTAATGGTGTTACACTCTATCAAACATAGTAAAATTGATATGCATTTATGAAGTCTACTAAAATATGCATTCTGTTGAATATGCGGTGCAAAGAATAGTTATCATTCATTTACAGGGCAACGCAAAAGAATTACGTTACATAATGGTATAGGGGGAATTGTGTGCGGCTTATTTGAGTTATGTTAAACTATTTCATATATAATGAAATTGATATACGCCTCTGAGTTTTAGAATAAGTTATTTCATGTATAATACGAAGTACATAGCATTAAAAGAAACACACAAAAGATTTCAGATACTCTATTGTATCCGAATTACTGTATATTAGCAATGATTGCTCGAAATGCATTTTTAATTATGATATGTGCTTTTAAGTTTCACTATATTTATGCATACTATATATTGTGCATAAATGCTATAGTTCATATACAGGGCTACACAAAAGAATTCGTAAGGGTTACTGAGTTTGAGCATAAATTGCTTAAAGGTGGGTTTTAAATGAGTTAAGCATTTTTATGCTGAACTGAATTTAGTTTACTAAGAAATATTTGTAGAATATAGATAAAATGACATACAGGGCCACGCAAAGAATTGGATATATGGCCGTCTATGGGTGATAATTCCTGGAAATGTAATTTCAGTAGTTTTAAGAGTGTTTTAGTTTGAATTAAATTTTAGCTAAATAGTGGCGTGTAATTAAGGTACTAGGTAAACTACAGAGCTGTAAAAAAGTATTAAAGTATGTTTCCATCTATTAGTATGATTTGCTGAAAGAGAAATTTCAACCTGTTATGCATTTTCTTGCTAAATTAAATTTCCCCATTATACAGTATATATATCAACCTACAGATCCAATACAAATCAAAAATTTCTTGAAATACATATTTGCCTATGGACGGTAACAACTGAAATCAGTTTTTCAAATATTTTATGCGTTTTCTAAAATGTTTACTTAGTTATGTTATTTACCTTATTTCCCTAGATAAAGTTTTTGAAGCATTCAGGAAGTGTTGGAAAGTGTTTCATAATCTATGCTTAACACATGATTTTCTTCCTTGTTCTAATTATCATACCCATTTACTGTAATACTAAAGGAAGCATTAAGCTAAAATAATTTTACTAAATGTTCAATTATATAATAAGGAAATATCTAAATACATATAAATATTTTCAAGTATGAGATATGTTCTTCAAATAGCCTTTACGAACAGAAATCCCATTAAAACCATTTACTGCACCACGTGCCATGTCTGGTACATATCTAAAAACATTATAATATTCATTATGTGCCATGGATTTGACTAGTATGATCTCTGTCCCTCATCAGGAACAATCCAAAAAACGGAATAATACTTATTTTGTCCATGTCAGATGGATGCACTAGACAAAAAATTAGAATTTGCTCTTTGCAACCTAATCAATCAATCAATCGATCAATTTCGATCAATCGCTCAATTTCGATCAATCTATTAAGATAAGATTTACTTTCATTATTTTTACTGAATACTTAAAAATATTAATATAAAAAATGTTGCGCGTGTTAAGCAAATAAAATTAATTACATTAAGCTCATTTAATTGCAGAATATAGCAATACAATATTTTAAAACCCTAATTGTGTACATATGGAACGCACCATAAAATATAAAATTTTAGCTGAAAATTTGAAATTTAATTTTTTTTATTTTTTTTAACACATTCCAACAAAGTTGAAAAGTGTTCATGACTTCGGTTTGTCTGACCATCTGGCCGTCTGTCCGCGATCTAACTCTAGTAAATATGCTCGGATTGTTCTTAAATTTTTGGATGTTATTGACATGTACCATAGCACGATCCCTATTTCAAATGAAGTTTGTAGCATGGTTAGTTCATTTACAGGGACAGTCAAAAGTATTCCGCTACATTACGGCCAATGGGAAAAAATAGTTTCAAAGGATTTTTAATGGTGTTACACCCTTTCAAATAGAATGAAATTGATATTCATTTATGAAATACACTAAAATATGCATTCTGTAGAATATGCGGTGCAAAGAATAGTTAATATTCATTTACAGGAACACACAAAAGAATTCCGTTACATAACGGTATAGGAGAGGGATTGTTTGCGGCGTATTTCAATTATGTTAAAATATTTCATATATACTGAAATTAATTACGTCGCTGAGGTTTACTATAAGTTATTTCATGTATAATACGAAGTGCATAGCATTTACAGGGGCACACAAAAGATTTCAAATACTATATTGTATCCGAATTACTGTATATTGGCAATGATTGTTGGAAATGCATTTTTAATTATGATATGCGCTTTGAAGTTTCACCATATTTATGCATACTATATGGTGTGTATAAATGCTATAGTCCATATACATGGCTGCAGGAAAGAATTCGTAAGGGTTTCTGAATATGAGCGTAAATTGCTTAAAGGTGGATTTTAAATGAGTTATGTTTTATTACGATGAATTGCATTTAGTTTACTAAGAACATTTTTGTAGAATATAGATAAAATGATATACAGGGCCACGCAAAGAATTGGATACATGGCCGTCTATGGATGATACATTCTGGAAATGTGATTTCAGTAGTTTTAAGAGTGTTTTAGTTTGAATTAAATTTTAGCTAATTAGTGGCGTGTAATAAAGGTACTAGGTAGATTACAGGACTTTACGAAAGTATTCAAGTATGTTTCTACCAATTAGAATAAATTGCTGAAAGAGAAATTTCAACCTAATATGAATTTTCTTGCTAAACAAAATTTTCCCATTATATAGTATATATGGTGCAGTCTCTCAATCTTTTGACATTTATGTCCCTGGATAATAATTTTTATTTTAGTACATGTTCTTGTGTTTTTTTATTTCATATACTGGGGAACATCCCATTGCATGATTGCATAAGAATATTAACGAGATAAAATAAGTTTTTGACGGTGTTGGGGGTCCAAATACCAGGAAAACTCCTATACCGTCCCGTGTCCCTGATGCTGATTTTAAAGTTTGGAGCTGTCTGTATAAAATTGTTTCAATAAAAATAATTCGATGTAATTTTTTTCCAAAACTGGGACTATTGTTTTATATAAATATGTAGCAAAAAATTAGCCTGCACACATTTTTAGGGTTGTTATTATTTTCTAAACTCTGTCCCTGGGTTTTAGATTTCTTACCGTCCCTTTTCTAAAACTATACAGAAAATCACTTCAGATGCAGCCACAGATTTTTTTTCAAGCTTTTTTCTCATGCAGAAGTATGCTAGAGAAAGAATGTCTAAACTTCTTTGACAGGAAATTTACTGCAGAATTTAAATCTGCATTTAAGTATCAATTTCAAGCATCGCGGCTTTATTGGTAGACTTACCGTCCCCAAGGTTTATTCCTGCACTTCTCGAGGTAAATTAATTTTTTTTTTTAATTTAATCCAATGTAAATAACTGTTTATAAAAATCAATGAACATTGTGGCTAACACGTAGTCTTAACATGATTTACCTAAAATAGGTGGTAATTTTCCTTACCGTTCCATTCTTACCGTCCATTTTCCCCCATTTCGTCCCTTTTTTCCTATACCGTCCATTTTAGGTAGCTTTCTTTACAAAAAAGCTACCTATGCAGCCGTTCGGAGAAAGCGATTGCAAAAAATTTTGGTATATTTTCATCGATCATGACCCCCAGACCCCGAAACCACCCTCCGTTCAAAATTGATATATATATATATATATATATATATATATATATATATATATATATATATATATATCCATATATATATATATATCTGACCTATGTCACACTGTAACTCCCGTAATTATGAATCGATTTCGATGTAATTCGGTGTGTACATAGTACATACCAATGTCTCGACCGAGTTCGTTGGCCAGCTTCATCCGCCATTTTGTTTCAAAATGGCGGACATTTAAAAATTTTAAAAAATTTTAAAACGTGAAATGTGGTACCAAAAAATTAAAAATGGGAAAATATTTTTTCTTATGTATTTGACCTTTATACAAAGATTCCGGAGCAGTTTTTGTTTCGTCTATATCTTAAAAAATGGCTGAGTTATAGCATTTTGAATTTCTAGCGTGGCTGACATTTTGAAACATCCTGAATTTTGTCACGCGATAAAAGGCGTATTTATGAACCAATTTGGATGTAATTCAGTGTGTACATAGTACATACCAATCTCTCGACCGAGTTCGTTGGCCAGCTTCATCCGCCATTTTGTTTCAAAATGGCGGCCACTTAAAAATTTTTTAAAAATTTAAAATTTGAAATGTGGTACCAAAAAATTGAAAATGGAAAAACATTTTTTCTTATGTATTTGACCTTTATACACAGATTTCGGAGCAGTTTTTGTTTCGTCTATATCTTAAAAAATGGCTGAGTTATAGCATTTTGAATTTCTAGCGTGGCTGACATTTTGAAACGTCCTGAATTTTGTCACGCGATAAAAGGCGTATTTATGAACCGATTTGGATGTAACTTCGTTTATGCATAGTACATACCAATGTCTCGACCGGGTTCGTTGGTCAGCTTCATCCGCCATCTTGTTTAAAAATGGTGGCCATTTAAATTTTTAAGAAAAATTTAAATTTGAAATGTGGTACCAAAAAATTAAAAATTGAAAAAATATTTTCTTCTTATGTGTTTGACCTTGATAAAAAGATTCGGGAGCAGTTTTTGTTTCGTCTATATCTTAAGAAATGGCTGAGTTATAGCATTTTGAATTTGTAGCGTGGCTGACATTTTGAAACGTCCTGATTTTTCTCACGTAATAACAGGCGTATTTATAAACCGACTTGGATGTACCTTGGTGTGTACATAGTACATACAAATATCTCGACCGAGTTCGTTGGCCGGCTTCATCCGCCATCTTGTTTCAAAATGGCGGCCATTTAAAAAAATTAAAAAATAAAAAAAATTAAATGAGATACCAAAAAATTGGAAAGTGAAAAAGATTTTTTTTTGTACGTGTTTGACCTTAATACAAAGATTCCGGAACAGTTTTTCTTTCTTCTATATTTTAAAAAAATGGCTGAGTAATAGCATTTTGAATTTTTCTTGTGGCTGACATTTTAAAACGACCTGATTTTTGTCACGCGATAACAGGCGTAATTATGAACTTATTTGGATGCAACTTGGTCTGTACATAGTACATACCAATGTCTCGACCGAGTTCGTTGGCCAGCTTCATTCGACATCTTGTTTTAAAAGGTTTGCCATTTAAAAAAAATTAAATTTAAAATTCAAAATGAGGTATTAAACAATTGGAAAATGAAAAAGATTTTTTTATGTGTTTGGCCTTGATACAAAGATTCCGGAGCAGTTTTTGTTTCTGAAAATTTGTTCTTTTGTTTATATCTTAAAAAATGGTTGATTTATAGCACTTTGAATTTCTAGCATGGCTAACATTTTGAAACGATCTTGTATTTGTCACGCGATAACACACGTATTCGCCTATTTCGATGTAAGAAGGCATGTGGATAGTATACATCAACACCTCGACCAAGTTAGCTGGCCAGATTCATCAGCCATCTTGTTTCAAAATGGCGACCATTAAATTAAAAATATATATATATTTAAAGTGAGGTGCAAAAAAATTAGAAATTGTAAAAGGTTTCTTTCTTAAGTATTTGACCTTGATATAAGGATTCAGGAGCATTTTTTGTTTGTCTTTACCTTAAAAAATGGCTCAGATATAGCAGTTTCAATTTCTATTGTGGGTGACATTTTGAAAAATCTGATTTTTTGCATGCGACAGCACTCCTGTATATTAACCGATTCCGATGTGACTGAGCATGTGCACAGCAATTACTAAGGTCTCGACCAAGTTCACCTCACCCACCATGTTGTCTTAAAATGACAGGCACTTTAAGAAATTGCCGAATTTGGCAGCCAAATATATGTTACTTTAAAGAAAAGCAGCTTGGATAAAGCTGACTAATTTCGCGAAATTCTCATTCATTATATTGATAAAAATTAGTATTGAATCTCCTATATTCGGTTTCCACTAATTTGAGCTTCGTGTGTTTGAATGATATAATTTGGCTTTTTTTAAATAAGGATTATGAAAGCTACCTCTTCCTCCCGGCACTGGCCGGAAGGACTTTTTTTTACCTTACCTTCCCTTCTTTAACACCCCTTCAAGACAATGTTATATCAAAATTTTGTACTAAAAATACTACATTGTTATTATTTCTTATTTGAATGTCTTGTGGGTACTATGCAAATTCATTATAAGTAAAAATTTAGAAGAAAATAAAAAGTTTTACTGGTAAAATGGTAAGGAAAATTAAACTCGCAAGTTTAACATAAACCTCAGTTTAAAAAAAAAAAAATCGCTGCTGGCCATTTTTCTTTATTTTGAATCATTAAAGCATTCGTCTATCAGGTTAAAATGTTATTTTAGCAAGTTTAATTTCACCAGATTTTTATTCCCGAAAGTCAAAAGATTGTCAGAATGCCTCATATATCAACCTAAAGAGCAAATATAGGGATATTCAATAGAATTATAATGCATATTTGGCTATGGACAGTAACTAAACCAGTTTTTCAAATGTTTTATGCATTTTCTAAAATGTTTACTTAATTATTTTATTTACCTTATTTCCCTAAATAACGAAGTTTTCTTAAAGCATTCAGGAAGTGCAGGAAAGTGTTTCATAATCTAAGCTTAACACATTATTTTTCTTTCTTGTTTCTATTATTAGACCTTTATATAGATTTAAAATAATTTCTTTTTCCTAAAAATAGAAAAATTCGTGCAGTAAAGTGTTAAGGGAGGACACCAGTTAGAAATTTGACGAAAAAGTCCTATTTTTGGATTTTTTTGTGGGTTTCAATACTAAACCAAACTGTGGAAGGGTTTTGGAATATATAAAGTTATGTTTGGAGAATGTTTACTAATTTTGTTTTAATAAAAAATAAGTCATACTTTGTTCTTGGCGCCCATGTGAGCGAGGGTGTCCTAAAAATGCTGTGTCAGGTGACCGCTTGCACCGAACATTCCTGAAACATAAAATAAATAAATAAATAAATCTTAACGCAATTAATCTTTAGCTTATTGGCAATCTCGTAGCATAGGATTTTTTCAAATTTTAAATATTTTTCGAAATGGCGGTATTTAAAAAAATTCGATTTGGCACCATAAAAACGACCTTAAAATGCTTGTAAAAAATCTAAAAGTACTCTTACGTAACACCATAGCGGATTCAGTTCTGGACGTTTGTATAAAAACTCAAATGAAACTTTTCAAGCGGTTCTCGAGCAATCCAAGCAGTCAGGGGGGAAAATGTCGTTTTGAGAAAAATGGGCTTTAAAATTTAAAGTTTTTTTTTCTATGATAATTTTATAATAATTTTCCTAATGTACCTGACTAAGGAAATAATATTTGTATTCAAAGATGGTCAGCTAACCGCAGTGGTCATTTGATCCGTTTTACCTGCCGATATGGAACCACATATTCACTGTAACTTTTATACGATCATATTTGAGTTGTATGCTGTAAGCTGTCAGAAAATGAAAAAGAACTTTTTTTTTTGGACTTTTTGAAAGTTTTTCCCTTTTAATAAAATCAGCGAAATGAAAACGAGAATATCAAGACTTCATTAACAAAAATAGTTTTAGATACTGGCATACTTTTAAATGATGGAAGAAACAGGTAACCCAAAACTATTTTATTTTATTTAAAGTTCAATGATACACAATATGGCCAAAGGTGACAGGTCACATGCGATTTTAGACGTTTTGTTAAATATCTAAAAAAAATACACGAAGGATTATTCTGAAACTTCAGGTGTGTAAACAGCATAGTAGACATCATATATTTCCGCGATGATTTTTTCCCCGAAACCCTATAGGGGACCGTAAACAAATTGAAGAAAAACGAATATCTTTTGGAATACCCTGTAAAAACTAATGTCGCAAAAGCGTCGAAACTGTATCACGTAATTAGGAGGATTTTTTTAATAAACTGTGTTCTTTTTTATGAGGATAGGACGTATACTCGTAGAGAAATTAAGGTTTTTATAAAAACAATCCCAAATTTCATATTGTGCATAAGTATTGTGTTTATAATTTGCAGAGTTCTCAATGTAAAAGAATGTTTTTTTCCAGGAATCATGACAAGCGACATTGTACACAATACCCTGCAATCAGAATTTAAAGAAAATAATATTTGGATGAAAAATGAGCAGATTCACTGAATAATGTTTCACTGCGCATGTGCGAAAGCAATCAAAATCTAATATGCATAATGTATTAGTTAATTGTATAGAGCAACTTTTGTGAAAATCTCAAAAACATAGCTTGAAAATTCTGAAAGTGATCGTCGATAGAATAAGCTCAAAATCCGTTATTCCCCAAAGGAAGCAAAAAGATGAGGGGCTGTATCCAAATATAGTATATGTTACACACTATTGCACGTACTAGAATATTTGGGTACAGCCCCTCATCTCATCTTTTTGCTTCCTTTTAGGAATAACAGATTTCGAGCGACGAACATTTTCAGAATTTTCAAACTATGTTTTTGAGACATTCACAAAAGCTGCTCTATACATTCAGCTAAAAAATTATGCATATTATGTTTTGATTGCATTAGCGCGTGCGCAATAAAGCATTATTTAGTGAACCTGCTCATTTTTCATTCAATATTTATTATTTTTTAATTCTGATTGCAGTTTATTATGTACAAAGTCGTTTGTCATGTTTCCTGAAAAGAACATTATTTTATATTAAGAACTATGCAAATTATATACAAAAAACTTGGTGAAATTTGGGATTGTTTTTATAAAAAACTTAACTTTACAAATATACGTGCTATCTTCATAAAAATGAACACACTTTATTATAAGAGGCCTCCTAATTATGAGCGATAGTTTCAACGCTTGCGACATAAATTGTACAGGGTAATCCAAAAGCTATCCGTTTTTCTCCAATTTGTTTATGGTCACCTATGGGGTTTCGGAGAAAAATCTTCGCAGAAATATATGACGTCTACTATGCTGTTTACGCACCTGAGGTTTCAGGATTATTCCTGAAGTATTTTTCTAGATATTAAACAAAAAATCTAAAATCGCATGTGACCGGTCATCATTGGCCATATAGTATATGTGTATCATGATCTTTCCATTTACCTGCATTTTTTAAAGTGTTTTAAAGGGGGGGGGGGGGGGAGAGACATTTTTTTATAGCTAAAGCAGGATCCAAACTGCGAGAATAAGTATTTATATCTTTCGTTAAACGTTAAATCTGTTAGACATCCATCGTCTCTGAGAAGAATCTCGAAGTTTTACTTGTTCTGTAGCACGGTCTCCAGACTACACGGTATCTGTAATGTATTCTAGATACCGTGTGCTGTAGTATTCAAAAGCTGCTTGTTTTGAACTATTAATTTATCAGAGATTGCAAAAACAAGAAATTCGCATTAGTTGGTATTGGAGCTAATTTTACAAAATCAATTTCGTTTCTACACTAAATTCTTTGCCCTACTAATGCAGAGTCAAAAATTTGGATTGCCCTACAGTGGTCTGTATCAAGCGTGTGTATCCCGTTTCTAGCGCGAGACACTTATTGTAAAAGTTTATTTGTAGTTTAGATATTCTTTCGATAATTTTGCGATATAGTTAGATCTGATGATATTATAAGATAATGGAAGAAAATTTTGATAGTTGAAATAATGAAAAAGTACATAGTTACTTGATTTTGACCCATTCATGTTTGAAAACAGAAATTAGGCAAAGTTTACTTTGTATATCCTTCAAATAAATTCATTTAATCTTCAAGTAGCATCTCACACACGTCAAAATTTTAAAATTGAAATATTTATATTTTAAAAAGTAATATATTAATATCAGTATGTGGAAATACGTGCAATTTTTTATACCTCAATATAAATGTACAAATTTGCAATTCCAAATATAGTAAACGAAAAGACATTATAAAAAAATTACCAATTTAATAATAAATAAAGTTTCTGTTTTGAACTTATTTTTTAAACAAATTACAAATATAAGTCTAAGCATACGCTAAAATATGATAATAAAATTTAAAAGAGAAATATACAGAATAATTTTAAAATAAATATTTGAAATGTAATTGAAATGAAACACAGTGGAAACAGTATAATGTTTTCATCAGCATTATTAATTAAAAAATATGCTTTTTTATATAAAAAAAAACACTGTCTCAAAAGTTTAGGCCCATTATGAAAACGTCAACAAATGCTGAATTGGTTTCAACCAACCAACCATTTTCCCTGAGCAGTATAACAGCAAAAATTCAGTTTCTGTTGGTTATTTCAGATAAGCTACGGAATTCACGAAAGAGAAAATTTTAAACATACTTAAGTTGTAATAAAGTATATGTCCGTTATTGAAATTTCTAAAATATTAAATTACTCACAGCGAGGGATATATAGAGTAAATGCTACAAATAAGAATTTCGAAATGAAACCAAGATTTGGGAGGTCACGTGTAAAAAAAAAAAATTCAGACTGATCGAAAAATTGGAAGATTGGTGTCAAAGCAAAATATGCCCAAAAGACAAATTAAAAATAACCTCAGTGTCAATATCTCAAAGAACACGATAGATAGCTGAATAAGAGACATTAACATTGTGTTAAAGAAAATGTGTTGCAAACCGCACTTAAAACCACACCATGAACATTGAACAAGCCAGAATGTATTGAGCTCGAAAATATCGGGTGAGCCAAAAGTTCATTGCAACTTTAAAAACTCATAAGAAAGGAAGAAATTAGGATAAAGGAGTGCGGTTTGCAAGAAAGGGCTCACAAGGTAGTCGGATTTTTTTTAGCAGCCAAAAAAAACAAAAACAAAAATTAGTTAAAAAATCAGATGTAGAGGGCGCTGACGACCCGAAACACAATGGACAGGACAACAGTTGTGTCGAAGAATGTTCTGGAGGTCATGCTGAACATTTGCTATTAGAAGAACAAATGAATGGAGCCTATTGTTGTCCTGTTCATTGTATTTTGGGTCGTCAGCGCCCTCTACATGTGATTTTTTAACTATTATTTTTTTTTGCTGCTAAAAAAAATCCGACTATCTTGTGAGCCCTTTCTTGCAAACCGCTCTCCTTTATCATAATTTCTTCCTTTTTTATGAGTTTTTAAAGTTGTAACGAACTTTTGGCTCATCCAGTATATGTATGAGGAGAAGCGGCTCACCGTATTATTCAGCGACAAAACGAAGAGGAATCTTGATGGCCCTGATGGCTGGAATTGTTACCGGCATGACCTCAGGAAACAGCCATATACGATGGAAAGTCAGTAAGTAGGCCACAAACCGATATGAGAGGCCGGAAATTAGTAGTAAATTGTTTCCAAATATGCTAATAGGTGGCAGCACTGTCCAAATGTACGATGTCAGTTTCGAATTTATGAGACAACAGTTGTACAAGATGAGCAGGGGCGTTCAAAAGTTGTTGACGAAAAACGAAGTGATCGTAATGTTGAGATTGCGAGCGAAGAAACAGTGCGGAAGGTTGAGGAAATGGTTAGAATTGACAGGCGAACGATAATAGATAGCATTAGCATCTGCAACAGAGTGTTCACATGGATTGGCCTACAGCCGACTGATTGAGACGTTGAATGTGAGGTACACAGATGGCTGAGAGTGCAGTCCAAAGACTTTTAAGCAGCAGGTATTAGAAAACGCATAAGATATGGGACAAATGTATCAATGCAAATGACGATTATATAGAGATATAAACATGCCTTTTAAGTATGTATCTTGGTTTCCCCTTTTTTATTGGTTTTTAGGGCCTACATAATGACTTGCCCTCGTACGTTCTTTAATGGGTGACTAACCAGTAAGTCTCTGATGGTTTGGGAGGCGATTGGCTTTAATCTCCAAATCTGCCTGATATTTCTCTATGGAAAACAAAATTCAACAAAGTATCGAGAGACAGTAGAGCACAATCTACTTCCATTTGGTGGCATTTTATGACGTTCTGAGTGGATAATTCTGTACGACTATGTTTCAATAAACAACTCCCATTGCACAAAACAGTTGCTTTCCGCCCGAAATGTTAATGTTTTAGCTTTGACAGCTTTAAGCCTGTGTCTAAACCCAATTGCGAAGATTTGGGGTATCTGAAACCGTGAAGTATACAAGAATGGAAAGAAATATGATTTTACTAAAAAACTAAAAGTACCCATTGAAAAAGTATGGTATTCTCTCCCACCAATAATATTTCAAAATTAATTGATTGAGTGAAAATACGATTAATGTGTTAAATGATGTATTTTTTTTTTCCAATGTGCCTAAACTTTTGAGATACTGTATAGTTATCGGCTTTTATAATCTTTTATTAAAGCTTTCTTTTTATAAAAACATTATTTATTTTGAAATAATTTATTTGAATAGTTTTTCAGAAATAAATAATGTTTTTTATTTTTTTTTATATTGCTATTTAGTAAACGACATTTTCTCGTTGTTCCTAAACTTTTGACACTGATTGTATTAGGCAACGTTTGTTTATATACGTTATATTATTTTGAGTAAATTGTCTATATTATGATTTTTTGATACTTCTTTATTATAAAAACTCATATACCCAGAAGAAAAAAAGCAATTACTTTTATACGTTAAATAATGAATTTGAATCACTATGTGTTCGATGTTCTAATATGCGGACATTGACTGTGCAAATTTCAGGCAGATCACATAATTGTTGAACTAGTTTTTTCCCAATAGATATCCTTATATTTCTATTTGAACAAACGATATTACAATAAAAGGAAGTCTCTCTTTTTAGGTTTCCGTACTTAAAAAGTGAAAACGGAACCATTACAAGATCACTCCTGTGTCTGTCTATCCGTTTGCCACATCCCTTTTACTCGTAAACTATGGAAAGCGGAAAATTCAAATTAGGGGAAGTAATAAAGACCATTCTATTGACGCACATATTTAAAGATTAATAAATATTCATAAATATATTTAGTAAAAATGTAGAGAGGCTAATTAAAATACTTGAAAAAAAAATCTTTACTTTGCATATCGTGTGGGGTATCGTGTGAATGCTTTCGAACGGCTGAACTCAAAAATATTTTTCATTAAATTTTAGGTATTACATTTTAAAGTTGTGGTCGAAAATGTAGTGAAAAAATATGTCCCCGCCCATCTAATTCCGAATCTACTGAAAGTAAAATTATGAAAAAATTAGAATTAGTAGACGTTAATTTAAACTTTGTAGGAAAATTATAGTGATTACCCTAGGTCCCATAGTTTTTGAGAAAGTCGCATTTTTTCGTTGCACACAAATTTCGATTTACGGGCATTCAGCAAAAGGGATGAGCAGCGCTGGAGGTATCGATCGTAGCACAAGTATAAAAGCATTGTTGGTGATGAACTTCGAATAAAATCCTCTGTAATTAGCCGATAATTTAACCCTTAAAGACACGGACGGTTTGGACATACATAATGACAGGGATGGCGTGCACTATGCTCCATCGGATTTTAAAGCCTAGATAACAAATTTTAAGGATATATTTGTAACTCACTGCCCAGTAGCAGTATAAAAGCGATAAACGTCAAATTGTTAAAAACAGACTAATTTAATGAGAATTAATCACACAAATACTATGGGATTCGCGACTAGTTTGCATTGAGTGGCTCTCTCAATACACCTACCGTGTCTTTAAAGGTTATCTAAAAACCTACATGGAAAAACGCGGCACGGACCAAAGCAACGTTGCAACTTTTCGACGTTTTTTCGAAGCGCGCTTAGCACAGTGCTAAGTTTAAATTTTGAACAAGTGTTTTGCTTTAGGCCCACTGTAAAAAGAAAAGATTATTACTACGCTGCATTTAGTTTTATGAAATGCCAAATTAAGTTTAAATATGCACTACTTTTATTGTCAGCACCGAATTAAGTTCATTTAAAACAGATTAGGTTAAGATTAAAAAAAAGAGTTTTATAGAATAGCATATATTTGATACTAGCAAAGGCCATGCTTTGTTTGGATTCGCGAAGCATTATTTAATAAGATAAATATTTGAAAGTAACACTATTTTTTTTATATTATTTTTGCATCTTTATTAAGCAAGAACGTTATTTTATGTTTTGGAGCATTTTAATTTTAGAAATGTAAATTCATCCAAATAACTAAGAATTTCCTCGGAATTTTTTATTTATGATATAAGACAGGTATAAATAAAAATATTTTCGAAGCAAAATTTTACAAAATATTTTTAAATTTTTAACTAAAATCTCTTTTAAAGATGTTTTTACATTTTACCAGCCTCTGGTGGTTTCTCAAATGGTTTGAAATAGGTATGTTTCCAATCTATGTAATTCACATCAAATAATCTTTGATAGCAATATTAGAATAATATATTCCAAGAGAGCTTGAAGAAATTTACTTCTTCAAAATCCTATTTTCTGGGAAAACATTTGAAATCTGCCCTGGTTGATACTGAGAATTATTAACTGTAAAACTTTTCATTCTAATTTCTTCTTTTTTTTCTGCATGTTAGCATACGAGAATTTTTGATATTGTAGAATCTCTCGTAAGGAAATTTTCTATTGAATGCTAAACCTTGAAGGGTTTTCACTCTCGACAACGCTACGTACGTTAAGCCAACTGATATCTCTTTATCCCCAATATCTACGACTGCTTTATCTAATGTTAAACCTTGGGATTTATGAATTGTAACTGCAAAAGCTAACTGCAGAGAAAATTGTTTTCTTGAGCAATTTATATTTCCATTTTTCCAGAATTTAGTTATTGGTGGAATCGGAACGCAGCCATTCTCATAAGTTGAATGACTGTAGTTTTGAAATTTAACCATGATTATTCGCGGCATCTGGTCTGGTGGCCCGTGATTTTCTTCATAAATAATATCTGCAACATAGCCTAAAGCCCCGTTTACTAAACCTTTTTCGGTCCACAAATTAGAACGTAACATTACTTTAGACCCAATTGATAAAGTAAGAAATGGTTCAAGTCCGATTGTCATTTCAGAATCGGCCAACTTTCCTTTAGTACAATTATGAAGAGCTTGAATCAAGGCAACAGGTTGACTCAGTTCTTTTAATTTTTCATCATTATATTCTTTTACGTCTTTATTCGTTGAAAACAGCCTAATTGCATCTTTAAATAAATGCTGTTCGCTTTTTGAAAGAGACTGTAAGTTTCTATTCATTAATATTTTATAGTTTTCAGTAGTGCATTCTCCATTGCTAATTCGATCAAGTATGATACAAAATATCTGTTGAGTTTCATCTTGCCGGAAGGATCATGATAAAAAAAAAAAAAAAAAATTTGAATTGTCGAAGAAAATAACAATTGTCCTTCTAAAAGAAACTCACGTCCTTGATTTTTGTCACTGTAAAGAGGCCTGTCGTTTACTGGAGGTAGTTGTTTGATATCACCAAATAGATATAAGAACATTCCACCAAAAGGTTCATCTTGTTTCGATGGCACAACACTACGTAATCGTAAATCTATTTTTCGCAAAAGACTGCATCCAATCATACTCATTTCATCTATAATTATGAATTTACAATTTCGAAACTCCTCCTGAAGTTGACCAATCGAATATGGACTAAGATCTCTTAGCTTTTGTTTTAATCCCAATAAAAGTTTTGAATGAATCGTTGATCCATTTATATTGACTGCGGCAACACCAGTTGGTGCAAGAAATTGAAAAGAAGATGGACAAAATGTTTCATTTAATCGAGCAGTGAAGTAATGTATTAAAGTACTTTTTCCAGAACCTGCTTTTCTTTGGACAACAATTCTTTTTATCGGCATTTCTCGCCTATGACCTTGCAAGAAACTGAGCTGTTCTTCAAAAATAAAATTCTGTAATTTATTAAGAAAATCTTGACTTTGAATGGTATGCCAGTTATACCTTATATCAATGTCCCTTCTGCCCAAATCTAATTCATCCTGTGCATTATATTGTCTTGAAGCGACATTCATCCAGTCAAATGGTTGATCTATTTCAGTAGATTGAATTTCTTCAAATTCTTCCTTATCTTCTAAATTTTGCAACAGATATTCTAAATCCAATCTCTGAATTTCATTATTCTCAAAATGCTGTTCATATATAACTTTCCATGAAGTATTATTTGGATTCATAACTTGAAAATCACGCCAAGGAATATGCAACATAACGTGTTGCTTATAGAAATATTCATTATTTACATTATTGGGATCATATTTCAATTTAGGTATAATTCTGGGGATAAATGGTTTTTTTCTGATACTGAAATTTTCACCGCGTTTATAAACGTTCGTGAAATAATTCTGCAATTACATATTTTCAAATCTCACTGGGCATTGCTTGTACTTTTCTAAAATATTTGAAACGGATATGCTTCCATCCTCCTTATTCATATCTAATTGTTCCCATGCGTTCCTTGCTAAATTAATGGTGACAAACTGACGAGATGACTTATACAAAGGCCATCCCATTAACACCTAAAATATTTCCTGGGCAGAATAATCACGTTCAGCACACATTTTTATTAAAATCTTCTGAATTATCTGCTGAACATTGATATTAACGCGTGATTCTTGAACTGTTTGTCTGATGAAATCTTTCATCCCTTCTGATCTGGGTTCACCTTTGCTAGAATATTTAGCAATATATTTTAGAACCGCGTGAATGGAAATGACTGCTTGGGAATCCATGTTTGCTCGTCAAATTTTAAAAATTTGTGGTCTATGACTGTTTAAATAAGGACTATTTCTTTTTGAAATGTATTCGGGTTCATTAGTAAGGAACTGAATTTTACTTTCGTGAAAACATTCTTTGGGAAATTTGAAACGGCATGTGACTTCAGAAGAATCTTTTTTCTTTCTCTTACTTTAGCACATAGAAGCTTTAGAACATTTGTACAGCACGTATTAAGTAATTATAGTCAGCAGCTTCATCAGGAACATCCGTAAAATGAAATTTAGATGGATGTATATCATAAACTGGATTACGATCTGGTTGCCAAGTCGATATGTATTCGTCAAAGTATTTTACAATTTTACGTATCTTTTCATCATCATTTGAACTAAGATTGTTTACATCAGGAGCATCTTCAAACCAGAAAAGACCATGCATGTGAGGACTACCTCTATGCTGAAACTCAATACGAAACCAAAAATTCTTGACTTTGAAATATTTCTTGAAAAAATGTTCCATAAAAAAATCCAACCGCTTATGAAAAAAGTAAGCAACGATTAAAGGACTACAATTTAACAATTTTGATTTTCTGATGAATTCAGAATTTTGGTTACAATTAGTGTAAACATAGTCTACATCAATAATGCGATAAATTTCAGGCCAGTATAAATCAGCTGCACTAAGTGTAATGAAAACAGTAGGAGTTTCCTATTCCTCAACGATGTCTAACAACTCTCGTGATCTGATAAACAAATAAGAGCTCGATGATCTTAAATTAGCATTGAAAGATAAAATCGACTTGTACAATGTAGGATCTTTCTGCAACCGTTCCTGGAGTTTTTTAACTGTTTCAACATCATGTAGGCGAGAATTTTTTTTTAATACAAATAATTCCATTTTGTAATGCTCTCCAACGCATTATGCTGTTGAAAGCAAAAAATCTAAATCTTGGATGCCGTGCAAATCTTCCATCGTCATATATAATGAGAAATTTAAAGTATTCTTTTGGTGTAATTTTACGAACTCTAGCATCTCTAAGATCACCTCTTCCTGTTGGAAATAACGTAGGAAAAGCTTTACAAATATATCCATCACATGAAAATTCATTTATAGGCTTAGTATCTATCTGAGGCCAAGGAATGACACTGTATTCATCATTTCCTTCTTTAATACCTAACACACTATTTATTGCCTCTCGATTACATCTTAACCCTTAAATGCCGGGTGTTGCTTTTCGGCAACATACCCAATTTAGGTTTCTAAAATACTATTAAAATAATATTGAAGCTATAATGCCTAATGTTGCCAATAAAATACATTCTGAAATATTATTAAATCGATTTTCAACATGTAGATGGCAACACTTGTGCTGTTTAAGAATAAAGATAGATTTATTTTTTCAATTGTTGCTACATGTTCTTTTTGTTTTGTTTGGAAGCTCGCGAAATACCCTATTTTGTTCTGGAGTGAGCAAGTAAAATTTTTTTCTTATTATAGTTCCTAAAATTCTTGTGTGTTTAATATTATAAAATTTTATCAAGTAAAATTATTTTTTTTCAATTAAAGACCAGTATTGCCGATTAGTAACAAAACTGTTTTTTAGCCGTAAACCATACTTAAAACAAAATATGATTTTTTAAAGTATTTTTCCCATGATTTATATAAAAAATGAAAGCCGAAAAACATTATTGCAATGATTTTTCAAAAATCAGGCATTTAAGGGTTAAAGTCACATTTGGGGCTCCGGATTGATATATATTATTTGTCCATGGACATTGATCATCTACAGAATTCAAAGTTTTTTCAACTGATGGTAAATAAATCTGCTGTTGCTCTTGACTGAGTATTATTCGCTGAAAAATATTTTCATTTTCGGGTAAACTTTGCAAATTATTTTCATTAATAGTAATATAACGATACCAAGGATTATTTTCCTTTAGATATTCTAAAGCAGACTTAACGTTTTCACGATTTAGTATAAAATCTTTGAATTCTTCACCATCTTGTCTTCTAACAAAGATGTACTGTGATATAGTATATGGAAGGAGGTAATAAAGTACAAAATTCTGTAATATCTTGATGAAAATTAATAACTTGCCCACTGTATCCAAGGCGACCACCTTTAATGCGATAAACAGTAATAACTGGATGAACTTGGGCAATTAATTGCTCCCCAACGAAAGTTATGTTCTTCAGTATTTCCGGTTGTGGACCTGGATCCATATTATTAGCTACAGAAAAAATATTTAGTTCATTATTTACTATATATTTATGGCAAGTCTTACAAGATCCGTCAGATTGAATATGCATGTCAAACCAATGTCTATGACAAATTTTACAAAAAATATAATTTTAAATTTTTTTTGTGCATCTTCGAAATTTAAAGCATATTTCCGAGCACATGCATTATCTGTCAGAAAAGATTCGTCATGTCGTCGTTTTTTGCGCTGGTATCTAGTCACTTGCCTTAAAGCTAAATCATGTTCGTGTTCTTTTCGACCAGTAAGTGTTCGTTTTCTCGGCATTCTTTATAATAGAACTAACACAAATAAATTGTTTTTAAATAATTTTGTTTTAAAATTGTTTTCCATAAATTGTTTTTAAACGACCAACATATTAAAAATAATACTAATAGTAATTACTTCTTAATAGTAAATATATTTCATTTGGTTAAATTTTCAACCTTCGAATTCAAATAACACTTTATATAACGAATTTAACATTTAATTTTATTTGTTTACATTTTTTTTTGTTGCCACTTTACAAAAAAAAAAAAAAAATCATAATGTAATTCTTTTAAAATGCGTAAGTTTTGTCTGCGTAAATTATTTCACATAATAAGAATAAGATGTGTATTTGAATTCTTAACACTAAAAAATACTTAATTTAATTAAATAATTGAATTTTCACAAATTTTAATTCATTAAAAATATGCTATAATTTTCCTAAAAAAAGTACTTTAAAAATTTCACAAAAGAAATCGTGAAACTATTATATGATTAAAAGGAATGAGAGCCAAAATATGCGCCATCTCCAACCAATCTTAATAAAGTATTCTGTTAAAATGTATATTTTCCTCTTAAATAACATACATTTTCAATATAAGAAAGTTTAATGTAAGTAAAGATTTAAGCTGTAGCCGGTATTACGGTAATTCTTTTACTTTACATATTACGTATGCCACGCTGCAATATTAAAAAGCTGTAGCCGGCATTCCGATAATTCTTTTGCCTTGCATGCAAATAATTAGAGATATACATATTATGTATGTCACGCTGCAATATTAAAAAGCTCCAGCGGGTATTACGATAATTCTTTTACCTCACATGCAAATAATTAGAGATTATTTAATTCCGCTTAATTATTACAATTTTTTTTTAGATAAACGCAAACATCTTATCACAAACTCCAACAAAACTTTTTATTCTATTTATTCCTTATTCCAAAGATACAGCTTTATCGTCTGCTGCCATAGTAACATGAAAAATTAAATTTTATTTAAACAAGTAAGAAAAATCATGCGTACAGCATAGACTATGAAACAATTTCCAACACTCCCTGAAAGCTTTAACGAAACTTCGTTACTTAGGGAAATAAGGTAAATAAGATAACTAAGTAAACATTTAAATATCTGATTTCAATAGTTACCGCCCATAGCCAAATATGTATTCCAATTCTTTTGAACAGCCCTGTATTCGATCTGTATATATGTTGATATATATACTATATAATGGGAAAATTTTCTTTAGCAAGAAAATGCATAAAAGGTTGAAATTCATCTTTCAGCAATTTATACTAATAGATGGAAACATACTTGAATACTTTTGTACAGCCCTGTAGTTTACCTTGTACCTTTATTACACGCCACTATTTAGCTGAAATTTAATTCAAACTAAAACACGCTTAAAACTAATGAAATTACATTTCCAGAAATTATCACCCATAGACGGCCATGTATCCAACCCTTTGCGTGGCCCTGTATATCATTTTATCTATATTCTACAAATATTTCTTAGTACACTAAATTCAGTTCAGCGTAAAAATGCATAACCCATTTAAAACCCACCTTTAAGCAATTTATACTCAGTAACCTTTACGAATTCATTTCTGTACCTCTGTATATGAACTATAGCATTTATACGCACTTTATAGTATGCATAAATATAGGGAACAAGTAGGTAAGTGTGATCACAGATCGCACAGAGTGTTTCGTTTAATATTCCTTTGAAAACACTTTGTCCTTTTGAAAAATCTGTTAGTTCCACATTTCGCAACCAGGAACGCACTCTATTCTAAACAAACCTCTATCCGAACGAAACCCCGTTTTATATACTATCCGTAGATATATTAGTCGAGGGGATTGGGCCGATAGCACCCGAGATAAGTAGGCGCCCCTGTCGGTAAAAAGTGGAACTAAAATATGTAAGGCTATAATGCATAATATGAAAGAAAGGTCAAAGGGGTGTCGGCAAAAGTTGGAAAAGTGCTCCCCTGGTGTAAAGGGCGGAGGTTAGAAAAATTGCTTAAAATACACAAGTTAGAGCCCGGAGGAGTAAACAATATAAGACTTTTTGAAATTTTTATGATTTGCCGTGTGGTCTGAGGTATTCAGCTATACGTATGCAAAAATTCATGTCTCCAACTTAATTAGGGGCTCTCTTAGAAAGAATTACTTAAAATACATATGTGGTAGCTCAAATGGTTAAACGTAAGACTTTTTCAAGATTTTATGATTTGTCGCCTGGCCTCATGTGTTCTGCTATAAGTATGCAAAATTTCAAATCCCCAATTTAATAAAGGGCTCAGTTGGAAAGAATAGCTTAAAATACGCATGTGGGAGCCCAAATGGTTAAATATACGATTTTTTTCAAAATTTTATGATTTGTCGTATGATATGTGGTGTTCAGCTATAAGTTTGCAAAATTTCACGCCTCCAACCTAAATAGGGCTCACTTAGAAAGAATTGTTTAAAATACACATGTGGAAGTTCAAAAGGTTAAATGTACGGCTTTTTCAAAATTTTATTGTTTGTCATTTGATGCGAGTTGTTCAGCTATAAGTATCTAAAATTTCACGCCTCCAACCTAAATACGGACTCACTTAGAAAGAATTGTTTAAAATACACACGTGGGAGCCCAAAGGGTTAAATGTGCGATTTTTTAAAAATTTTATGATTTGTCGTTTGATGTGAGGTGTTCAGCTATAAGTATGCCAAATTTCACGCTTCCAACCTAATTAGGGACTCACTTAAGAAAGATTTGTTTAAAATACACATTTGGGAGCCCAAAGGGTTAAATGTACGACTTTTCAAAATTTTATGATTTGTCGTTTGATGAGAGGTGTTCAGCTATATGTATGCAAAATTTCAAGTCTCCAACATGTATAGTTTCTGAGAACGGACTTTTTGACAGACGGACAGACAGACAGAGGAGCGAGACTTATAGGGTTTCGTCAGATGAACAAAACCCTAAGAAAGCGTATATCATAATTAAAAATGCATTTCGAGCAATCTTTACTAATATACAGTAATTCGGATACAATATAGTATCCGAAATCTTTTCAAATACACCGCAAACAATTTCCCCTATACCATTATGAACGGAATTACTTTGTGTGGCCCTGTAAATGAACAATAACTATTCTTTGCACCACATATTCAACAGAATGCATATTTTAGTGGGCTTCATAAATGAATATCAATTTTACTATGTTTGAAAGAGTGTAACACCATTTAAAATCATTTGAAACGATTTTTTCCCATTGGCTGTAATGTAAAGGAAAACTTTTGACTGTCCCTGTAAATGAACTAAGCATGCTACAAACTTCATTTGCAATAGGGATCGTGCTATGGTAGAGGTCACTAACCTCCAAAATTTTCAGAATGATCCGTGTGTATTTACGAGAGTTAGAGCGCGGACAGACGTCCAGACGGCCAGACAAACCGAAGTCATAAACACTTTTCAACGTTGTTGGAAAGTGTTAAAAATGAGCAGTAGTAGAAAAATATTTTACTAAATCGAATAGTTATTTTTAATTTTGGTTTTAGAATTTAATTCACGAACTCCCGTGCACAGAACGGGTTAAACAGCTAGTTAAATTTAAAAAACAGTTTTTGAGATATTTTGGCGGAATAATGAAAATATATTTTATTTATGTAATTAATCATGATTATATCCATAAGTACTAACTCCATGATTTATTAATTTTTCTTCTGAAAATATACGTGTTTCACTTTTTTTTTTTCAAAAATGCATCCGCAATGGAAAAACATTTAAAATAAATTAATTAAAATAATAAATTTTTTAAGGTTATTCTGTAAAAAAAATAACATTGTGCAAATCTACAGGTCATAATGTATTTTTAAGTTTAATTTCAAGGCAAAATACTGAAACTTTTTTTGTAAAGTGTACGACAAAATATAATTTGAGTAGACTAGTAGAGTATTCGCTTTGCTCATCCTAATTATTTAAGTTCCATATCTCTTTGAACTTTCATGGTATATCCATTTATGCTTTTCTAATATATACAACTATACCCAACCGTACGTTGTATAGTTTTTAAAAATCTTTGTATTTTTTAGCAACTTTTTTTTTTTTTTTAAATAATACAGTTACTAATTCATATATTATTGTGCGGAACCCTCTGTGCGTGAGTAATACTCGCACTTGACCGTTTATTTTTCTTCTGTTCTGTTGTTTGAGATATTAATCGGCTTTGAAAAACCGGTTTTATCCTTATCAAATTTTGTTTTTAATACATAATTTGTAAATAATTGCAAAAATTGCATTCACTTTTTACTCAGTTAGACAAAAAAAAAAAAAAAAAAAAAAAAAAAAATATTAGATGTGAATTATTAAGAATTTGTATTTAGTATATCTTGATAATTTGTCTAAAGTAGCAGATAATAATAAAAAAAAGATTACACAAAACTGCCCACTTTCTTCAGCTATGCTTTAAAAAATCAAATATTTTTAAAATCATAATTTTTTCTGAAACTTTTTTATCTTCTTATCTTTATAAATATATGTAAGGAACTTTAAGTCTACGCCCTGTTGAAACCTTCTCCCCCTATAGGGAAAAATTACAAGTTCTCGAACAAAAACCATTATCACGCGCTAAGAACACATATTTTGAGCTAGTCAGCCTGCATTTTAACAATGTAGGAATCTAAATAATCACACAGTTCTTGAGGTCTGTGTAACAGCTACAGACTTCCTACCACAATGAAGTCCCAAGTCAATCATTCCTTACATATATAAAGTAACTGAATATTTGAGACCTGTTTCAGGTCCTGATTTTTTTTTTTTTAATTGGTAATAAAAAATACCGACTAACTACTTTCCAAACGTCGTATTTAAAATAATAATAATAATATTTAGGAAAAACAGAGATACGATATTACATCTGTTTCTGAAAATACTTTTTTCACTTTCTGAGGATAATGTTTTCTTTAATAGAAATGTTCTAAATTTCTGACGCTTGAAAAATCCCATTTTAGAAAAACTTTTCACAAGCACTGTTGGTACGTATGGTGTTATAAAAATCTCTTTTCACCAAAAATATTGCCATTTACACTTTTACAAAATGTTCCGAAGGAAATGTTGAATGACTAATTGTTATCAATGACTTTGCAGAAAAAAATGTATGTCAGAGGCGGAAGGGTATACAATGTTTTTCAAAATTTATTTTGTTTTTATTTCCACAAGAGACGTCATCCGCTTTCCTGATGGAAAATATTCTACGCTATTTCATGATATGCAGAAAAATTTACTTTCATATTTTTCACGTATCGTCACACTAATCAAAATTCAGTATTATTCTTTTAAATTGATCAAAAATAATTTGTTTGAATTGTATTGAGTTTACAATTGAATGATACTCGCTGCATGATTCAATTTCATATTGTCTTTCCAGAATCTTATTTCCCATAGCTTTTATTTTTTATACTTTTTTCGTATTGTTCATTCATCCACGTTATCTATCACTTATAGAATTTTAGATGGACTAATTCTTTGAATAAGGTATTCTAATAATAATAATAATCGGAAAAAAGCTGGAATTTATTTATTTAAAGTTTTTCTTTTGCTCATTTTTCTTTTTCTCTATAAATGAATTAAAGTATAACTATTATTGTAACAATATAGCTTGGTATAAAATAGAAGATCCACTTATAACAAATATTCAATTTTAAGTAAATTTATTTGAATAAAGTAAATAATTAGTAATAGAAAACAAACTTGACTTTATTTATTTAACGTTCCTTTTCTCTTAGATGGTCCACATTTTTACTATAATAGGTTATTATAGCAGATTCACTAGTTTTATATACGCTTCTTTGAATAAAGTTAAACTAACAAGGATAGTAAAAAAAACTTGTATTTATTCGTTTAAAACCTTTTATCTTTGTCAATATATTTTTCACTATAAATTCATGACAAAAACTATTTTGCTATTGCTAGTATAGAAGATGTACTTAATACAAATATTTAAATTTGTATCGATAGTAACAGTACTTGTTTCATTAAAGTAAAATAACAATAATAAAAACAAACTCGATATTATTTTATTTAAAACATTTTTGTCTTGATCATTCTACGTTATCCCTGTAATAGGTTAGTATAAGAGATACACACTTAATCCAAATATTTAATTTTAAATATACGTCTTTGAATAAAATAAAATAATATTAATAAACAAACTTGGGTGTATTTAAAACTTTATCTCTTTCAATGTGCAATATTTACGAGCAAATTCGTAAAACTAACAATATTTATTGGTTAGTATAGAAGATAAACTTAGTGCAGATATCTAATTTTAAATTTTGATAGTGGAATTTTCCACTTTTGAAATAAAATGAAATAACATAAATAATTTAAAAAACGAAATGTTTATACGTCCACTTAGTAAGATTAAGTAAATTTTAATAGACTTATGGAAAACTCTGTAAACTGGAAATATATATATATATATATATATATATACAGGGTGTTTCTAAACTCATGGTACATACGCTAGGGGGTGATAGAACACATCAAGACGAGTAATAGTGAATAGGAAACCAAGGGTCCCAAACGTCTTCCGAAGGAGATAGGCGCCTTTAAAGTTTAGGCACCAAAATTTCAAATGATTATAAAAAACGGAAAAATTGGTCGATTCGTTTGCGGATTTCACTAAAACTATTCTTTATGCCAGTATTTTCTTGAAAATAAATTTTAAAGATACAGTTCAAAAAATGCCGATAGAGGGCGCTTTAGACTTTGGAGTAACCAACAACTATTTTTTGCCGTTATTTTTTGTATCTCATTACCTGCTTTCAAAAGCTTAGACTTAAACTTAAATTTTGAGCTCAAAATCTAAATCGTTGGGAGTGGTTAAGTAGCGCAAACTGAACTGTGTTCAGGAGTTAAAATTTCAAACGATTATAAAAAACGGAAAATTTGGTCGATTCGTTTGCGGTTTTCACTAAAACTATTCTTTGTCAGTATTGTTTTGAAAATAAATTTTAAAGATAAAGTTAAAAAAAATACCGATAGAGGGCGCTTTAGACTTTGGAGTAACGAAAAACTATTTTTTACCGTTATTTTTTGTATCTCATTACATATTTTCAAAAGCTTAGAATTAAACTTAAATTTTGAGCTCAAAATCTCAATCGCTGGGAGTGGTTAAGTAGCGCAAACCGAACTGTGTTCAGGAGGGGGGGGTTCAAATTTCAACTCATGAACACAGTTCAGTTTGCACTACTTAACCACTCCCACCGATTCAGATTTTGAGCTCAAAATTTAAGTCTAAGCTTTTGAAAGCATGTAATGAGATACAAAAAATAACGGTAAAAAATAGTTGTTCGTTACTCCAAAGTCTAAAGCGCCCTCTATCGGTATTTTTAAAACTTTATCTTTAAAATTTATTTTCAAGAAAATACTGACATAAAGAATAGTTTTAGTGAAAACCGCAAACGAATCGACCAAATTTCCGTTTTTTTTTTATAATCATTAGAAATTATAACAACTGAACACAGTTCAGTTTGTGCTACTTAACCACTCCCAACGATTCAAATTTTGAGCTCAAAATTTAAGTTTAAGTCTAAGCTTTTGAAAGTATGTAATGAGATACAAAAAATAACGGTAAAAAATAGTTGTAGGTTACTCGAAAGTCTAAAGCGCCTCTATCGGCATTTTTTGAACTGTATCTTTAAAATTAATTTTCAAGAAAATACTGACATAAGGAATAGTTTTAGTGAAAACCGCAAACGAATCGACCAGTTATTCCGTTTTTTCATAATCATTTGAAGTTTTAACTACTGAAAGCAGTTCAGCTTGCGCTACTTAACCACTCCCAACGATTCAGATTTTGAGCTCAAAATTTAAGTCTAAGCTTTTGAAAGCATGTAATGAGATACAAAAAATAACGGTAAAAATTAGTTGTTGGTTACTCCGAAGTCTAAAGTCCCCTCTATCGGCATTTTTTGAACTGTATCTTTAAAATTTATTTTCAAGAAAATACTGACTTAAAGAATAGTTTTAGTGAAAACCGCAAACGAATCGACCAATTTTTCCGTTTTTTATAATCATTTGAAATTTTGGTGCCTAAACTTTAAAGGCGCCTATCTCCTTTGGAAGACGTTTGGGACCCCTGGTTTTCTATTCACTATTACTCGTCTTTGTGTTCTATCACCCCCTAGCGCATGTACCATGAGTTTAGAAACACCCTGTATATACATATTTACATTTAATATAACTATTAAATCACAAAATAATCGACACAATATAAATTAATCAATAATAAGAGTGCGATAGAAAATATATACCCAATACTGCTAAATACATTGATAAAAAAAAATTAAAAAAAAATAAAAAGAGGAGAATAAAATCCAAAAAAAAAGGATAGTAACAGTACTAAAAGAGAATCTTAATTCATATTTAGAAACACTACCAAGAGCAACATTCCACAATATAAGTAAGTCCAAATTATTTCTGTTTCAATATAGTAAGCCATTAAGTAGAAATTACTATATTCAAATTGCCCAATTAAGAGCGACACAACATATGAAAATATTGGAAAATTAACAGTGTGCCAATCCTAAAATCCATATAAGAAACGGACCTCCGCTATCCAATGCAAAAAAAAAAAAAAAATATATATATTTAAAAATGTCGAAATGCAAACGAGATGTTAGGTAAATATCTTCCCATAGGATTAGCATTAGCTCGTGAGTGTCTTCGCCGGCAGAGACAGGAGACTTAAGACCTTTGCTACTTGTTTCTTACGCCCCGATGGTTTAGGTTTTCGGGCTTGAGGAATAGGACTGATTGCTTCTAGACAGGAAATCCCTTTTTCTGTGATGGTGGAGGCAACTACTGGTGACAATCCACTGCCACATGATCTGCTGTTGGAAACAACTGCTGGTGTAGGTCCACATGATATGTTGGTGGAATCAACTGCTGGTGTAGGTCTATTATCACATGCGCCGCTTGTAGACGCAACAGCTCTATCATTAATGGAACCCTCAGAGATATCAAGCGAATGTGTGGGATAAATCCCAGGAACTGAAAACCCAGAAGTGTCATTTCCTACTGTGGCTGCCGTGCTCCAAGCTGTATTCAGAAGAGATCAGAGCTGAAGTCTTGAAAGGTACGATGTGGCTTGCTATGGATCTAGGCGCTCAGGGCTTGTTGCCAGTATGTTTTTAATGGTTTGAAAAATGAGTGATCGAGTGTCTGTAAGTACTGAGTAATGTGATTTGGAAGACATAAAAGAATTCATTAATTTTTGTCTTCATTTTAGCTTATTTCTGAACCATGTTGCGTCTTCCCCAAGTATAGGGGGAAGATGCCACACACACTTATTTCCGTATTGCTGCAAGATTGTGAATGCTTCTGCTTGCCTTGTGTGTGTAACAGAATGTGGAACTCACTTATATTGCTAATATCTCATTTAAAATAAAACAACCGTTTATAAACTTTAAATATGAGCAACAGAATATTATAAAGGCTTTACTCACCCGGTTAAATGCCCCCAAGATCTAAAAATAACGGCGATTAAAGGCGTCAAATTAAGGTAAATTCACACACCACGTGCACACTGGAACAAGACTCGTCACACAAGCCGGTCATTATTTGCATCTGTTGACACATAAAAGTACTAGGAGCAAACTTGTGTCTTCCCCCGAATTACCTTATATATATATATATATATATATAGGGTGTCCAAGAAAGGTGGTTACACGGTTTAATTCTGTAAGCATAAGAGATAGATAAATAATGTTAATTAGAAACATGTTCATAGGAAGGTAGAGAATCCAAGCAGTATACTTTCATCTACATGGGGGTAAAAAAAATAAACGGTTATCTTTAATATTCGCGAATATATCAAGGTTTGAAAAATAAACGTTGCTTTAGGGGACCGTATAAGAAATGAGTTTGTAATTTTAAAAGAAACATATTCATAAATAACTTCGACACGACAGATATTGACATTAAGTTCCAAACGATTTTCTAAAGATTTGAAGAAGTTTTTCATAATACCGTGAAAGCCCGAATTAGCGCGATTTAATATACCGCAGATCAGACATAACGAGAGGGAAAACATGTTCCCCAATTTAAAAAATTCTAAATTCAGTGCAATTTTAACTTTTAAAAAATTGATTCTATTAAATTTTTCTGAACTTATGCTGTTCACACACATCGATCGACGGTCTACAGTCCTAATAGCAGCCTTCCTTTATAAGCAAAACTAATAAAGTAAGAAACCAAAAATGCTCTTGAATTTTCATACTTTCTCTTCCTGTATTGCATTTACCGCTTTATTTTTTTTCTCGTATCCGAATACATTCTTAAAACTAAATAAATAACCATGGATACTGTAATTTTAAAGAAAAACCCATGAAATAAATATAAAACGTAATGAATTTAGTAATAAAAAAAATTTGTTTTGAATTTTTAATAATGTTTAAAAGTTTTTCCTTCTACCGAAATCTATAATAACATCAACAGGAAAAGCTGTCAGTAATAAATTACTTACAAGCTTCTGAAAAAGTTTTAAAATCGCCTGCGATGAGAGCGGCTAAACGATTTAAAAATTATTCCAGAAACTGGATACTACTAAATATTTTGATTACTGAATTCGTCTTCATTTGATTATCTTCTGTAATAAATGTATAATGTTGTATTCTACTTCTGTTTCATAATTTTTTTAAGTTATTATCAGTTTATGTTGAGATAATAACTACATTCAGCAATGAAGAATTTTTTTGAAATGGTTATATGATATACTCTGAGTGCAACAGAAACAATTCTCAAACGGCACGAGAGTTCGGACGTCCCAATTCACCGAACTCTAGTTGGATGTTTATTCATATGTTAATTAGACGTTTCAAAACGACGGAATCGTTACAGTCTATTTTACAACGAATCCGCATGCGATTGTCCGTGGAGGAAGTTCAGCTAAAATATATTCAACGGTCTACAATTTAGAAAATACTTCATGAAAATAAGGAGTATCCGTATTGTATACAAGGGCTACAAGCACTTAACCCTTCCAATTATGCACATCGTGTGAAGTTTTGCAATTACCGTCTAATACAACATGCTGTGAATTCACGGATCATATGGAATATTCTGTGGATAAACGAATGTTTGTTCACGGAAGACGAAACTATTAACTGCCGTAATGATCATTATTGGAACAATACTAATCTATTTTTCGTTCGTGGAGTACACGAACGTTGTTAGTGGTACACCACCAACAACGGTTTTCTATATCTGTGTGCTGTGCAATCTGTAACAACGCATTAATTGGCCCTGGTTTTTTTTTTTTTTTTTTTTTTTAATAAAGGAAAATTGAATGGCAATAGGTACGATGACCTTATTCTAAACTCCGCTGTCAAAGATTTTATGGAAAATACAGTACCATTAAATGATTATAATTGTGTTTGGATTCAACACGACGGCACTCCACCACATAACACTCAAGTAGAGAGAAAATTTATTAATATAGAGTTTGGAAATAGTTGGATTGATCTACACCTACCCACAGAATGGCCACCTTGGTCGCCGGATCTAACTCCACTAGAGTTGTTCTTGTGGGGGTGAATTTGTGTTTTGGTGTATATTCAACGTCAATTAAATACACAAAATTTTTCTGCCCTAGAAACAGTTTCACCAATATTTTGAGAGGAGCTCAGCTTTGTATTTGTGCTGACGGCAGAAACGCGTTAGAATTATTGTTTAAATAACATTGCATATTTTTGTTTCACAAAATTAAACCTGTAAACAAATTGGTGCATCCGAGTATTATGAGTGGGTCTGTTCAATCGATAATTTTATTGTGAATAACTTAATATAATTCTTCATATAATTTTTCTCATGATTTGCATAATTAATTTTTGAAACTTGTTTTATAAATTCATGTATCCGTACAACACGTTATATTGGATCTCTACTGTAGTACACATTTTGTTGAATTAAATTCTTTACTCCAGTATCAAAGCCCATTCAATAGATTATTCTATTATAAATCGAAATATGTTTATTTCAATCATTATTACCATTTTTCGACATTTCAATATTTACATTTTTTTTTTAATTCATGCATCAATGGTTGAAAACTGTATTTAAGTGGGCAAAAATATTTCATTTGTATTTCAGAAAGATAATCAGAAAAATAGAGATGATTGACCTACATGTTACATTTATAGATTTATAGACGATCCCTAATTTCGCCAAGATTTTGCGGTTTCAGTTTTGTGGAAAATTAAGCTAAATCACCCTTTTCGACTCTGTATAATTTCGTGACTTTTGTAGATATTCAAACCAAACATTTTGGATATGAATAAGGATGCAACAAAGATAATTTTTGCAATCAGGTATATATATATATATATATATATATATATATATATATATAGAGAGAGAGAGAGAGAGGGGGGGGGCGTATAAAAATAAATTTTGCATTTTGTAGGGAAGACCCCCTCCCCCCTACTTCATGGAGGTGAAAATAAACTCTTAGGACTATTTATCTTCCTATGAACATTTTTTTATTTGCATTATTTATCTATTTATTTATACTTACAGAAATAAACCGTGTAATCACTTTTTTAACACCTTGTATGTATACATATGTGTGTGCATGTGCGTTAAATAGATAAGTGATGAAATGTTTACAATATATGATCTGGCATAAAAACTACATAAAATGTACTGGATATAAAAAAAATACAAAAAGATTCTTTCAATTAAAGTGCATCAGTTTGCCTACAAAAAATAAAAAATAAAGATGAATAAAAGACCTCTGTCGGATGGTTGGTTGGTTGATTTTTTGAAGGCCGATTATCTACGCTAGGGATATAGGCCCGAGGGGGAGTGCCCTTCGTGGGGGTCTTTCTAAGTGAACCTAACCCGTATTTACGCATGGAAATCCATGGCTCGAAGAAAACCACAAAAACTCCGAACGAGTAGGCCGACTGGCGCGATTGGGTTCGAACCCAGCACCTCCCGACTACCAGCTTCGAGAGCAGAACCTCTCAGCCACTGGTGGGGTGACCTCTGTCGGAATGAGAGGATCTTCGCAAAGCATTTTTAAAATCATGTTGTTAAATCAATTATAGAATTTTGATAATATGTGGAAACTGATTTTTCGAAATTATTATAGTCAAAGTATTCTGAAAAGACACCTTGTAATAACTGCCCCTTTTTAATACTTTTGTCATCAGCGTATAGCTTAACACTGACCGCGTAGAACGCGGACTCTCGTCTGACCACAGTTGCATGCAATGTGCAGTTCCTACAGTATTCACATTCAGCGTAAGAAATTTTAACCCCAAATAATATTGCATCCCGCTTGCACTGTTTGTCGACTTTTGTTTTGTGGCTTATATGTTTCAAATAATATTTTTGTTCTTTATATTTATAAGTATTTTTGTTTTTTTTATAGATCAAAGTATATATAATGGGATCTATTGTTCAAAATATATTTAGTTTTGCTGAATAAAAGAATGAAATCAAGTCAAATCAGCATCGTTTATTACCGACACTAGCGGTCGCGGATCCGTGTCCAGTCTAAGTAGTAAGATACGTCAAAAGCAATTAATGCAGGGCTCGCAGCGTTCCTAAAATTTTCGCACTTTCCTACCGCAATTTTAAAAGGACAATCTTTATTGTATAATTCTTTTACAGATGTTAAAGGAATCTACCACGAAGAATTCATATTTAAAATACTGGTAGCAAAGTGTGAAAATTTTAGGAACGCTGCGAGCCCTGTTAATGTGTCACTATGTGATAGTAATCAAATTTTTATAGCCATATGGACTTTTTCTGGCTTGAAAACAAGACTGCGTCTACCCTGAGACTACATATAATGCTTCGTAGTCAGCGTGTTAAATGGTCTAAACTTATGCTGAATTTAGTAATTTATTCTTGCAATATTTATTTTAAAAAATAGACATGTAAAAATATTGTTAAATAATAGAAAATTCTTTTCGCAGGCATAACAGCTTTTGAACTGCACCTATATAAGTTTAAAAAGTCAGAAAAACACTTTTGTCTTATCAAATAAAATTTTAGTGCAATATGACACGTTTAGAATGAAAGTGGATCAAGTTTATAAAACATTATCTCGAGATATTTGGAGGCAATGGGCTCTCATGCTTTTCATTGAGAATCGTAGTACACTAGCGCTATTTGTTGCTTTCCTTTAGAATTTAGGTTTGTTACCGCACCTTGCAAACTACTATCTATAGAGCAAATATTCTTCTCAAACTTGGTTGAACAACAACAACAAAAAAAATAAATAAATAAATGGATTTGATTCACTTTGGTTCTGAATGCCTCTACGTAGAAGAAATTCGATCGATTGAAATGTCTGGCAGAAAAAGGAATGTCTTTTTATCCGTTATGCTACTCATTGGAATTCTTTCAAAAATGTACGACTAGAAGAGTGGTAGGGCGAAGGAAATTAAAATAATAATAATAATAAAGAAACAACTGATATTTTATATAAATATATGAACATTAATAAATTTCACTCTAAAGTAACGCATAACATTTAAAAACCTGTAAAAATTACACGAAAATATAATTTCATCTTCTTTTACCCACTTGCTTGGCACATAATTAGACTAGTTAGAATAAGAGCAAAACTTTAGAAAAAGAAATTTCATTCATTCATTTACGGATCCCTGTTCAAGATTAAGCTTTCTCAAGAATTTTGACACCTTGGAATATTTGAAACAATTGTTTTTCTGCGCATTATAATTTTCTTCTTTATTTCTTCTGTCTTGTCCACTCACTACTTTTTCTGTAATATGATCAGGCAATTGTTATTCTTGATCACCCTTCAACCTTCTCCAAAGTCGCTATTGTTTAAGCCTTTTCAAGCGGGAATCTTTTTCAATAATGATCAATTTTCAATAATGATTTCAGCATTTCCACGTGTTGTGTAATTTTGCGTTACTTGTCGTAATCCAAAAGGTATTTTCTCAACCTTGAATAAGCCTAAAATGTCAGATTGAATTTAGAAAAGCATTTAAGGAATGAATGTTTACTATTTTAATAGATTTCCGTGCTCACACATGCTTTATTATGGAAGATTTTCTTAAATTTCCATTCAGTTTTGTAGCTTCTAATTTTATTTTTTATTTATAAATATATGACAATGATTATTCACAATGTTCAGATTTTTACTGAAGGTTTTTCTTTTTGCTCTTGACCTATTTTAAATGTTTTGAAAATAGTGCTTATTTCTGCAAAATATTATTAACAGGTGCATCTTTTTAAGCAAAGGAAACATTTAGATGGCAATTTCAATGGTCTATAATACATTAATATTTTATTTAAAAAAGATATTAAATGAAAAATTACATACATATGTCTGCATATATATATATATATATATATATATATATATTAAACCTTTTTGCAAATAAAATGATAAATGAATAACAAGATAAAATCGACAATACAGAAATTAACCAATTAGAAAATAATATCGATTCAATTTTGCTAAATTCACTGATATGCATACATTTAGTCCCAAAAGTATGTATGCACCCCATATCACAAATAATAAAGTCTAAATTTTATTATTAAAAAAGAAAGAAATATTTTGTTGAGTGACATTTTTTATTGCTTTGAAGATAAGAATTAAAAATGAAATTTTACAGAATAATATTTTCTGTGTAAATATCACAACTCATTCATTTTATCGAACACAAAAAATTACATCACAGAAGTCAGTATGCAGTCTGGAAGGCCAGAGAAGGTGAGCCGTGTAAAGAACTAAATTTATTTCTCTTAAATTTATTTTAGGTTACTGACAGCTTTGAAGGTTTTGTTTTTGTAATTTTCGGAAGTTTGACTGTAAATAATGCTACATTTTATTTAAGGATCTACGAGGAAAAAACCTCTCACAAGGCTTCATGGATTATATATATATATATATATATATATATATATATAATACCAAAAACACACACTACACATCCAAACCCAAAACTACTGAACAATAGAGAAAATTAACAAAATAACCATGGAAAAACTTACTAACTAAACCATGAACGAAAAGAAAACAACCAATGGAGACAGACCGCAAGGCTAAAGATATATATATATATATATATATATATATATATATATATATATATAAACTCCGTAGGAAAAGCAAGAATTGACGACAGTTTACTAATAGAATCATCAAATATCTTGCAGTAATGCGAAAAAATATAAAACAAAATCCAAAATAATGGTAGTTCTGAAAACAAGACAAGAATACGGCAATATTACTGATTCACGGATCAAGAAAGTTAAATTTTTTCTTAACTGTCCTCACGATTATCTAATAATTTGGCACTAAAATCTAGAACACATGTGAGAAATAATTTTTTAGATTTCTTGCAATCCCAAGAAAATGCTATTTTTGTTATGAAGGATGGGATACAGTCTGTCTTAAAACTTTAGTCACAACCAGAAAATGTCATTTATTGAACAACAATACAAAATTAAACAAAAATATATGATAACTTTGATAAACTACCATAAAAATTTGTAACTATACTGTGTTTCAAAAGTTTAGGTGTAATAGGAAAAACGCATCATTTAACACTTTTACATAATGCTCTTTAGTAATTGTATTTCCCTTTTTTCCGATAACTTCAAATAATCGTGTTTCCATTGAATAAATTATTTTTAGAAATATTATAGGAGGCAGAGAATAACATGCTTTTTCAATGAACACTTTTACTTTTTTAGTAGAGTCAAATTGTTTTCCACTATTGTACACTTCACGGGTTAATATACCAAAAATGTTCTCAATCAGGTTTAAATCTGGGCTTAAATGTGACCAATCTAAAAAGTTAACGTTTCGCGCGCGTAATGCCATTGTTGTGTACCATGTGCGTTACAGATTGAAGCATCATCTTGCTGAAATCTCCATTCAGGACACCCTAAAATGTCACCATGTGGAAGAAGATATTGCTAAAGTGTCTCTTGATACATTTTTGCATTTATTTCCCAAGGAGAAATGCCAGGCAGGTTTGTACATTAAAGGCACTCGCCCCCAAAACTATCAAAGACTTAAATCTTGTCGTTTACTGAAGGAACTACGTGGCTGTTTCCTGACGTCATCCTTGTAGCAATTTCAGCCATCAGAACCATCCAAATTCCACTTCTTTTCGTCTCTGAATATTACGGTGAGATATATGCCCCCGTACTATGTGTACTTTCGAGCCCAATCCATCTTGGTCTATATATGGTGTGATTTTATGCGTGCTTTGCAAGACATTTTTAAACAATGTTCTTGCAGTCTTATGCGTCTACATATTTTATCTTTTGAAGCAGTCACACCGAGATTATTTTTAATTTGCCTTATGAACATTTTTTGTTCTGGCACCAATCTTTCAGTCAATCTTTCGATCAGTCTGAACCCTGACACGTAGACAGTCGCACAGTGTTGAACTCAGTGGGTTACACGGAGCAATGAAATGTCCCCCCAACCCCCCACCCTGAATATTTGAGATTTTGGAGTCACTGAAATCCCTCCTGGAGAAAAGTGCCTGACTTCAACACTGCGCCCTCATCTTGGTGTTAGGTGAAAATTATTATTTCTAGTAAGTGCTCATTATATTCGTGTCTTTGCAAAACACACAGGTCCAGAAATTTGAATAAACGGCTTATTTTTCGATTCCAAGTTAAAAATCTTTAAAATTTTCGCTTTTGTGAATTTCGTAGCTTTCATCATCTTAAATAATTAACAGAAATTGAATACTGTTCAAGAAATCCGCTTATTTGGTGACAGTAGTTTTTTAATTCCATATACTTCTCCTTCAAATTTTATTGTCATATTTTAGTGTGCATAAACTTTTGAGACAGACTGTATCATTATTCGAATATGCAAAAAAATATTTCATAAGCAAATATAATGATAATAAGATACTTAATTCTCAAAAAGAAAATGGAAAGAAAGTTTTAATTTTTTCGAAGCCTGGGGTATTTTGTTAGAGAGAAAATTTAATATCTAAGGATTAGCTGGACATAAAAAACTATCAAGAAATGGAAAGGAAACGTTCAAAGCAATGAATATGAGAGGATCCGTAAAATATGAAGGTGCTATGATTTCAGTTTGGAGTTGGCTATTAGCATGTGGGTTAGACAATTTAGGAATAGTTATCAAAATAATGATTTATCGCAAATATCTGAATATTATGAAAGGTTATAAATTCCAAAGTGCCTTTGTATTAATACTTGGCAAGCTTTACATCTTTCAAGAAGGTAATGTTTCAATGGCAGGCCTTACAACTTTCAAAAAAAAAAAACGTTCAGAACATGCTGCTTGAGTTATACAGAAATGGCTTTGAAATAGGTTCATAAATATTTCAAAAATCCTTTCGGTTACCAAATATTAATCCTATTGTGATAAATTGTGAGACCACAATAGGCCAGAAAATTAAGAAATAAATATTAAATATAAAAGTATACTGAAAATAGCCCCATTATTGGAGTGAAAGAAAATAACATTTTCTGTTACTCAAAATTTAGTGAACTCAAAAACATTAACTGGAAAGCAATAAAATGCAGTGGTATCGTAGAGGTTACTATCTTTTGTTTTTGCAAAACAAATTCCTAAAAATTACGAATTTCTTATTTTCTCTTTGTCTAGAAACTTACTTTTGTGATATGATTTTCATGACATTTTTATTCTTGCCTCTCACTTTAAATAAGGCAACTGGGAACCAGCGCTGCTAATATGGAATATGACCGTTTAACGGTTTCTGGGTACTTTCAACGCTTACCAACAAATTACCTCACTATCTTGAAAAAGAAGCTAAAATGAAGCTACAACCGAGGGCTGAGCGGGATTTTTTGGCTAACCATGTCTGTGGAAGAATTTATCTGCAATTTTTTGGGTTCAAGGACGGTCGTTGTTATTTTGATTTGTGTGTTTACCTTTTTCCCCCGTAGTTATTGAATTGGATAAGTATAATGCACTGTTGAATCTCTTAGGGTTTTTATTTATCTTCATTGATATGTAATATTTTTTTAAATTATTTATGGTTCGTGAATGAATCACAAGTGTTCACAACTGCAAAAAAAAAAAAAATGGCCACTACGAACGAAGTAAGACAAAACCACTTTTATATGCTCAGATTGTAAATCTTGAGCACCTATCACACTTTTATGTCGCTTTTATTAAGATTTCATGTGGTGGCGGTTACAAGCTTATTGACTGTTTGAATTTTTACCTACATTTTGGAACGTTTAATTCGATTTTCTTGGAATTTAACTTTTACAATTCATTTCAAATAAAGTTTTGTTCATAAAAATAATAAAGCTCTTTTTTTTTTCTATTGCCTCTTTTACTTAAGTGAAGTAAAACTCAATAGAAATGGATTTACTGAGAAAAATAGGAATTTGGCCGAATTACCTTCACTCGCCATATTGCCTTAAAAAAAGATGTTTGAAAATTTTAAATTTGAAAGTGAAAACCAAATGGGAAAAAAATGGTTTTCAAAACTTAAAAAGAAAAAATAGAACTAATGACAGATTATTTTTATTTTTTTTTAAATGTTTATTCCATCCATCACAATTTTAATTTGAAATAAGAGTGACCGTATTACCCTAGTTATCTTATTTGTATTTTGATATACAGTGAAACCCGCTTAAGAAGTTTCCTAAGGGAATGGAAGGGAAAACTTCTTAAACGGGAAAATTAGAATTTTTTGAAAAAATTAATAATTTAAATATTGATATTTAGAAGAGGGTTTATTTTATCTTAGTACAATAATACAACGAGTATTTATTTTCTATAAAATTGAGTTTTCTTAAGAAATTTAAATTAGTTTTCACACTTAAAAAATTAGCTAATAAAGTAAAAATACATAATTACCTTAGAAACTCTTTATTTAATCCAAGACAAGAAATTTCTCTTTAAGAGTCATTTGATATGTTTTGCAAAAAAAATAGGTTATAGTTTTTTGTTTCTGTTTTTTTTCGGCAACTTTTAATTGATAACAGTCTAATTGTCTTAAGCTTTTGAAAACTTCTTCAGGCACATTTTCGACACTTTCGATAAAACGCCGAAAGGTTTCTAGTCCTTTTACAGCTTCTGAAAAACTAGGAATTTCCACTCCTTCCTTTGTTTCACTCATTTCTTCATCTACTGTCATTTCACAAATATCCACTGTAAGCATTTCACATGGTACTACTTCATCATCTACCGACACGTACTCCTCAAACGATGCAGTGAAATCCATCTTTCTTTGAAGAGTTTTCCATTCATCCTCAATATCAAATTCATATTCTTCTGTTAATTCTCCCTCCAAGAATCCCGCTTTTTGAAAACAATTGGCAATGACAGATGGGGGCTAGTAACTCCCATGCAGATAAAAAAAAATGAATTGATTCCAAAACGTTCACTTTTTTTAACTCTCCAGTATTGTCAAGTTTTTCAATCATCCATTTCACTAGCCGTTTTCTATAATGCTGCTTAAACACTTTAATTACTCCCTGATCCACAGGTTGTAAAACGGAAGTTGAGTTCGGTGGTAGAAAATACACTTTTATGTTGCTCAAGTTTTTCGTGTCTTTGGAATGGGCGGCAAAGTTGCCTACGAAAATGATGATGTTCCTCTTAGCTTTCCTCATTTTGTCATTCAATCTTTTCAAGTAATCTCCGTAAATTGTAATTGTCATCCACGCAGTCTTGTTGCTTTCATAATTACTAGGCAGCGATTTCACATTCTGAAAACATCTGGGTTTCTTCGATTTTCCAACAACTTAAATTGGCAACTTCTCAGAACCATCCATGTTGGCACCCAGTAAAATTGTAAGTCGCTCCTTATTTCTTTTACCTCCGTAAAATTTTTCGCCTTTATATGCATATGTTTTATCCGGTAAAAGATTGTAGAAAAGTCCACACTCATCCATATTGAAAATGTCTTTAGGATGATAGCCGGTTATCAAATCTGGTAAGATTTTCTTCCACTCTTCGATTTCTTGTGGATCAACAATTTTACTCTAGCCTTGTATAGAATTATAAGTCAATCCAGCTCTTTTCTTCATCCTATCAATCCATCCATTTGAAGGAGTAAATTCAATCTCCATTTTTTTGGCGATTTCCTCAGCCTTCTCTCTAAGAATAAGTCCGCTTATAGGAATGTTGGCGGATCTGGCTTGTTTGAACCAAATCAATAACTTTTCTTCCATAACTTCATATTTTCCTCTTTTCACCTTTTTAATTATACGAGATTTTTGAGAACAGTTTAAAATGAGGTCTCGTTTTGCTACAATTCCATTCAGAGTAGTCACTGGTATGTTCAACTTCTTTGCAATTTCAACTTTTGTTGTTTTCGCGTTGCTATCAACTTCTTTCAAAATTTTGATTTTGTCTTCAATTGACAAGGCTTTCCTTTTAATTGCCTCGCCCGACATTTTTGGGGGAAAAAAAATAAAAATTTTTTTTCGTGTATTTTCTAACGAGAAAGCTTTAATGTTATGCACTTTACACTGACTTAAAACTGTGAAATGAATAAACCAAACGCAGCTTTGGTGCATTACACTTATGGAAGAGAGTGGTGGGAAAGAATCTGTGGTAACTATTGAACTGAAAGAACCACCCATCGGTAGGGCAAGGCAATTCCCTTTTCTCTTTATCAGTCACTTTTTTTACTGTGACGAGGGACCCATCCTCTACCCACATTCCATTTCCATCAAACACGTTAAACAGATTTTAAGGTGAAATACAGGTGACCACAACTTCTATCAGTCCTAAACACTAACCTTTTTGAATAGCTAAGAATAATAAAGAAAGAGATTTCCAGCACAGAAAATAAAATAATAATCAAAAAGACAAAATAAACGCGCTTTGAAAGTAAAAATGGAAGCAGGGCTCGAAATGTACCGGAGCAAACCGAAACGATGTTCCGGTTCGTGAAATTGGGACAAATATTGTTCCGGTATATGAAAGTATGGAAAATATTGCTCTGGTTCGTGGAATTATTAAAAAATATCATTACAGTTTCATAGATATAGCTTCTATGCTCTCTGTAACGTTTTTTCTAATTATTTAAAATCTTGAATGCATTTTATTAAATTGTTTTTTCTATGGTTAAATATAAATTTGCTATACTGTAAAGTCCCGATTATCCGAGTTATTTAGGGACCAAGATCACCTCGGATAAGGAAAAAAACTGGTATAAACCGAATTTACACAAATCGTCAGGAACTAAGGAGATGAAATATAAATTTTCATTTAATTCAATCCTTTTTATGGTACTAGTAACATTTCTTTGATGTACATTTCCGTTACTTTTAAGAAATACCGGGAATGAAATTGTTTTTTTCAATCAAACTTATACCTTTGGAATGGATCCTTTTCTTCTGATGGACTGATTGCTTCCATTATGATGAAACAGCCATTATAAATGAAGTGTTAGGTGAAGATGAAAGAGCAGTCGTAAAAAGTTAGAACTCTGATTTTCTGGTCAGAATGGGAAATTCCCATGATGATACATGATGCATACAAAAATGAGTATATGTTTTATAATCTAGCTTTTTTACTTAAATGTGCAATATAAGAATTTTCTTTGACACAGTAAAAAGTATAAAAGCTTGCTTTTATATAATATGAGTATAAAGTTGGGTAAAAACGTATAATTCGCTGAAACCAGATTTCCCATGTTAACTTAATTTGAGAAGCCCTTTAGTGGTTAATCTATCAAAATCAGAAGACGAAGCGACCATTGTGATATCTCCATAGCGGTATTTATGTAGTTGCTGTGTTTAAAAGTTTATTTTATCGTATTCTGTTTTAATTTTTTCTAGTTATTAAAATTCTTAAATATGAGCACATTTGAAGTTAGCGAATCTTTTTATATTATTATTTATAGCATATACAGGGTGCGCCATAAATTCGTGCAAACTTTAAAAATCCATAATTAAAGAAATAATGGTCGGAGAAATTTTTGGTTTGCGCGAGTATGATCAGACGGATTTTGGATTTTTTTCCCATAAATAATAAAAAATGATTCCAAGAATAACCAATAGAGGGCGCTCACATGCCATATTGAGACGTCTTATGCAAATCAGACAAACACAAACAGACATTGAAAGAAATCACAATAACATGACACTGTGCATTAACTTTTATGGTACTAAAAGATGCTCAACATGACCACCACCACAAGGTATTAGGCAAGTGAGGCGTGTCAATACGCCTGTAACAGCTGAGTGTAGCATGTCGGCATCGATGCCACCGACGGTCAGTCGAATGGCATCTTTCAGTTCCGCCAAAGTGGCTGGGGAGCACCGATAAACACGAGACTTTCAGTATCCCCACAACCAAAAATCTGCTGGGGTCAAGTCTGGAGATCGTGGGGGCCATTCAAACTTACAACCTCGACTTATCACTCGGTCTTCAGTGAAAGTGTCTAACAGGAACGCCTTGACTTCACGTGCAAAGTGGGGCGGGGCACCATCCTGCATGAAGGTGACGGAAGGTAACGCATGTCTTTCCTGCAATGCAGGCACAACTTGGTTACGCAAAAGCGTAAGATACCGTTCTGCAGTGACTGTACACGTTTTCCAGCCGGATTCAGGACAAGACTCTTCAAAAAAGAAAGGACCCAGAATGAAAGCCGCGGTGAAACCACACCAAACAGTCACACGAGGAGAATACATTGGCTTGGTCTGATACTCCCGAGGGTTTGACGTCGCCCAGATACGACTGTTTTGCGTATTGACGTCGCCATGGAGTGAAAAATGTGCTTCATCCGTCCACATGACATTCAGCAACCATTGTGGGTCACGATCCATTTGTGCCAGTGCCCATGTAGCAAACTTTAGTCTTTTATCTGTATCTGCCGGTAATAACTGGTGAAGTGTCTGTATCTTGTACTGATACAGATCCAAGATTCCGTGCAGAATACGTCGAATCGACGATTCCGGAATTCCCGTTATTCTACCAGCTTCACGAGCACTGCTACTTCCCGTTGATGTCTCGGCTGCCATTTCTTCCATGGCACTTTTTACAGCATGGACGCGATCCGCGTTCAAGGATGGTCTGCCACTACGTGGACGATCCTCCAAACTCCCCGTTTCCTCAAAACGTCGTACTAAATTGAGTATTCCATTCAACGAAATAGGGCTTTTTTGCGCCTTTAGTCCTTTCTCCGTGCGAAACTTCCTCAATGCAATAGTAGTGGATTCCCCATTCTTGTAGAACAGTTTGACCAGCAGCGCTCGATCTGGTAACGATAGCATGCTGCCGAGATCGAATGACGAATCCATTTCCATCCAGGTGTTTTATTGCTAGCCTGATTTGCATAAAACGTCTCAATATGGCATGTGAGCGCCCTCTATTGGTTATTCTTGGAATCATTTTTTATTATTCATGGAAAAAAAATCCAAAATCCGTCTGATCATACTCGCGCAAACCAAAAATTTTTCCGACCATTATTTCTTTAATTATGGATTTTTAAAGTTTGCACGAATTTATGGCGCACCCTGTATAATAAGGATTTATTTCCCACAGAGAAACACTTGCTACATTTAAAAGAGCATTTTTACTGTTTGATTTTTGATCCACATTCCCTAGGGTTAAAACCGAATGTCCTATGAAGGATAAAAGGTATTATTGGAAAACATTATTTGAAGAGTCCGTAAACAATGTTTTCAGAAAAGGCAGTTAAAACTACATAGTCAAAAGTATATATATATATATATATATTTTTTTTGAGTTGTTAAAGAGGTGGACTTCCTTTCTTCAATTTCTCAAATTGTACTAAAAATAATTGTCATTTTGACTTCAAATATTAAATCATTAGACAATCATTATTCAATTGGAATGTTATTAGTATGGTCTCTTATTTTAACATGGGAAATAAACATATTGTTCTTTTCTTTAAATGAAAGTCTATTTTTTTCCCTTTCCTGTAAGATTAACATATCCATGCGGTTTTACCCCACCGGTGAAGTAGGACCGGATTGTTTGACTTTTAGAAATAAGCATTCATTAATAAAAATGCAATGAATTAATTGTATATTTAAAATGATATTATGGCACAAGGATAAGTGCAGAGTATGTACGCAAAGTTACATTAAATTCAAAAGTATATATGTATATATATATATATATATATATATATTTTTTTTTTGAGTTGTTAAAGAGGTGGACTTCCTTTCTTCAATTTCTCAAATTGTACTAAAAATAATTGTCATTTTGACTTCAAATATTAAATCATTAGACAATCATTATTCAATTGGAATGTTATTAGTATGGTCTCTTATTTTAACATGGGAAATAAATATATTGTTCTTTTCTTTAAATGAAAGTCTATTTTTTTCTCTTTCCTGTAAGATTAATATATCCATGCGGTTTTACCCCACCGGTGAAGTAGGACCGGATTGTTTGACTTTTAGAAATAAGCATTCATTAATAAAAATGCAATGAATTAATTGTATATTTAAAATGATATTATGGCACAAGGATAAGTGCAGAGTATGTACGCAATGTTACATTAAATTCTGTTGCAAATTGTGACTTCTAGAAGCAATTGATAGTATACTACTTTCCGCTAAATTAAATTTTCATGGAAATAATGTTGCTTTTAAAATAATTTTAGGATGAAATTTTTTTATTTGTTAGAAATTGTCTGGACTTTAATTTATTCTTTCTTAATTTCGAATATATAATTCGCCAACTTAATGTACATTGAATAAGGGATCCCTAATGCGGAAGTCGTGTCATTATATTTGACAAGAGTATCGTCTATCAATATTAGCTAAAAATATGCATAATCTAATACGTATTCAATATTTTAATTTTAAATGAAAATTAAATTTTGAAATAATTAACGGAATCTTATTTAACTGGTAAAATTCCTATTGCAGAAGAAAAATTCTGATTATTTATATATTGCACACCAATTGAATAGGAGCATTGAACAACTTGTAGAATGTGCCATTCTCAAAACTTTCTTCTATCTCATACGTGTTAACATTTCAAAAAGCGTATTTTTTTAAAATTAGGCATTTTAGAAAAAAAATTAGTAGTTAACAGTTCTGTTATTTTTTTTTTATTATTACGCTTCAAGTTTTTTTGTCAATAAATGTTTCATGAGTATGGGGAGGTGGATGGATTTTCGTAATGAAGTCTAATCAACGGGAAAGATATCAAAAATTTGCTTTTTACAATAATAATAGGGGAAAATATCCTTTCTGATCTAATAACTTTCTACATGGCTTTCTAGAACAGACCAATATTTTTAAAATACAATGTACAGTACTTGATATTAAGGTCTGATTTTATATTTTTCAATGGTATGCGTGTGATGCAATTCTAGTAAATATGCATTTGATGCGCTGTTGAATTCTGGAGGAGGGGAGGAAAAGGGATTGCGCTTCTGAGCATACATAATATAAGCACAAATTCCCAAATGTTCCGGGGTTGATGTGATGCGCCTGCGCCAAATTCTGAATTCATAACTCATTTGATAATTCTGATGAAAATCCAGATCTTCCAAACGTGGAAATTAAATTTGATGAAAATCGCAAGTAAATTTAAAATTTGCGTTGGTCTTAAATTATTTTTTATCTCCCTTTTTATAACATTACCCCATTTTTTCCCATAAAATTACAATAAAGGAGAGTACACTTTATGCATGCAAAATAGCATATTTGATGAAAACGCTGACTAAATGGTTATTCCACTCGCTCCATCATTTGTAATATTTGGATATGTGCAGATATGATTAAAATAGTTTAGATTCTTATTCCTTAAAAAGTAATTTAATTTGTAATTTACAACGATAAAGCAGTGCAGTGTTTCCAGCTCGCTACTTTTTATCTAATCAGAATGCTTGATTGCCAACACTTCTTTAAATAGTGTAATTCACCTTTGTTCACTTTACTTAACCTGTCATTAAAAAAGGCGAACGTAACTATTTCATAAAAAGTAATGGCTGTCAGCCAATATGATTCTTCTTTTAAATTGTAGGCTGGCAATACCGAAGCATTATTTAATGATAGCAGATTAAAAATCAGATTTCAAATCTCGAAATTATGGGCATGAAATAGCATTTTGAAAATCTTAGATACAATTTGAAACAAATGATAATAAATTTATAAATATTCCTGCTTTACTTTTTTCAAAAATACTGCTATATAACATTATAAATATTGGGTAAATCTTGAAACTCAAATTTTGATTGTTTGTAAAATTATAATCTTGATGGGATTGAATTTTTGTTAAAATATAAATGAATAAAATGAAGCCATGAATCTAGAAATTCAGCCTTTTGTAGTAATAACTATTGTCAGTTTTAAAGATAATTGATCAAGAACTTCTCAAGGTTAAAAAAAAGTAACTAATTAATATTGAAGAAATAAAAGTAAGTGATTAGTTAATACAGATAGACTTAGGCAAGAATATTTGTGTGATTTCCTCTGTAAACTGTTAAATAATTGAATTAATATAAGAACGCTGATGAATACATAGTTAAAATAAATCCTAAAATGCCCGCAAAATTTAACTACGCATTAGAATATATTACACAGATACTAAAAGGTGTTTTATGTTAACCAACATAAGTGATTTAAAGTATAGTTTTCGTAACTTATTTATTTTTTAACATATTTAAGTAAAATATTCATGTTAACCTACATTGGTATTTCTATTAATTAGTTTTCTGCCCTTATATTTCTTTCTAGCGTGTACTTACATGGGTTAATTTTTAGAACAAGAGCAAAATAGAATGGGAAATGTGATCTAATTATTAGCCTTTTCCGATCTTTCTCCTTTTTAAAAACACTTTTTTTAAATTTCAATGTTGGTAAGCCGTCATGTGCATTCATACTCTGCATGTTAGGCAAGAAAGTGCTATTTAATTCATTAGATATACGTCATTTCCTGTCTTACTGTTTATTTGATTATCTGTTCTATTATATTCGTTTTATTCATTTATTTTTGATACACTAAAATATCCAAAAATGAAGGTAAAATTCATGATTTTATTTTTATTTTTTGCATTGTTAAGTAAACAAAATAGCTTTTGTTTCATAATTAGTTAAAAAAAGTAACTTTTAGTGGTATTCCACGCTCCTTCTCATAATAACGTGACCCAGTACATTTTGCTAAACATTCTTCTTCTTTTTCTTTTCTTCGAAATCAACAACACTGTAGTGTTGAAAACTGTAGAGTAAAATTTTCAGATTTACACTTTTCTATTTTATGTTTAAAATACCCTTTTTAGCTATAATAATTGGGTATGTTACATAAAGATTATTTTTAAGTAATGGTTGTTAATTGTAAATGGAAGAAAATTGCAAGATTTCCGTGAATATATAAATAAATTAAGAAACAAATTATAAATCTATTCACATATTACCGAAAAATTGTCACATTTCTCCAAACGTCTGGGAAAATGCTACATGTATTCCATATCAAAGATTTTTTTTCTTCATTACGAAGAAAAAAATCAAATTGAAAAAATTGTAGAGCTCTGCTCTTTCTGTTCAAAAATAAATAAATAAATAAATAAAAATGAATATCTCTTTCTGAGAAATTTTTGACGCAAAATTTTAAAATAAATTCTAATAGAATTAACAAGCAGATTAACAGTTCATTACTCTATTTCTACAAAATTAACTTATTTAATGAAACGACTGTGCAAATTTATGAAAACATTACGTTTCACAGAAAAATTTACTTTTAATTTTATTAAGAATAATTTAAAAAAAGAGAAAAAAAAGAGCTTTGTCATTTCAGTATAATAAATTAAAAATGATGTTTGACTTTTGCTGCGATCTCCTTTTCAAACAATTTGTAACTAGTTTTAGATAATTTCATTTTACTAAATTATATATGTATAATTACGTCACTATTTTAGTTATTTCAGAGATCTAATTTTTATGTGCAATCCATAATTAATGGAAACCAATTCATCTATTCTAAATATATCAAAATAATTTAAGCATGACTTATATCGACAAATTAGACTGCATAAATCACAACGTAGTTTCAATTAAAGAGATATAAATATCAGTTAGCTTTTACCTAGACACGTTTTTTTTATATTATTATTAATTTTACGAGTGACATTGCTGCCAAGAATAAAACATTAACATTAAGATTACAATTATTTCTAAAGGTTATTAAAAATTCTGAATTCAATACTATTAATTCAGAAGTAATTTCATAAGTGAATCGACCTGATTCATGTTTTTGTTAGCTTTCACTTTTGGTTGAAAGAAAAACAATACGGACCCGGGGAATGAAAAATAAAACCTTCTCTTTGGATGTAGTTCATGCCTTTGAATCGACGATAGGGGGTGCTCGGGAATCGGGAAATGTGATTGGTTGCTCGGTCGTCGGCCCGCCACTGCAGTGGTCCTAGCGTCTTTTGCGGCCAAATTCCATTCCAAGGCTCGCTCTCAAGTTGGTCACCAGGTAAGGTATATGGCCTTCATTATCCATCTTTCATATGATTCATAAGAAAAGAAACCTATTGTTTAAATTTGTGTAAAAAATTCAGGAAAAATAGATTTCATGATGAGATATAATGACGTAATATTTTGAAACATTATATTTGATTTCAAAATTCTTTAAAAGATTTTTATTTGTTGTTGTTAAAAAATATGACTCTAAACTTTTGCTTAATCTTTTTTTTTAAACAAATTTTGAATTATTTTCGTATTCTGGAATGTATTTTTACCTTCTTTTGAAAATTAAAATTAAAATGAAAAAAGTTTATTTTGTCAAAATGTTTCTAAAATATTTAGACTAATCAGCGTTACTTATTTAGTTTAGTCAATAATGCCTAGAATTATTTTCATAGGTATACTTATGTAAATCTATAAAAGGCTTTAATGTTTTTAAAGTTTTCTCTCTTTTTCTTAGACTTTATTTATACCTTTATACATAATGTATATATTTAAATATAAGTCTGTGGCTTGCTCTTTGTAGACACGTAGTCATAAATTTTCATAAAAATATTTCGTTACACGCAATTTCAAATAATTACAAGGGTTTCAAATGTTAATTCGCATACTTTAAATTCAAACATATGTTAACATCTGTTGCCAAATACGTTTTCTTCTATGTACTGAATATAGTTGTAGCTTTATAAGCTTCGATGTACTAATTAAGATTTGTGTTATGCAGTAAATTAGAGCAATATGAATACAGAATAAGACTAGTTAACAAGTTAATAAATATACCAGGTATGTTAAAGAAGCATGTTTTTACTTCAGGTTAGGAGTACATCGATCGAGTTCAGTCAGTTCACGCGCATGTTCAGTAAACAGCAAAATGAATGCCGATTTTTATACATAAAAATCCTATTTAATGCAACTGTCTGAGAATTCTCTTATTTCTGTAGTTTTATGTAAACGGTTAAATTACATTAAAAAATAATAATAATAAGTGGTTTTCCCAAATTACAGTTTGTTATTTCTGACGTTCAACTAGTTGTTTGATCATCAGAAAATTGGCACGTTACATTGTAGCTTTTGAAAAAGAAATGAGTGAAATTGAAAATTAATACTTGCTGGAATTTAATATGTAAGATAGTATTACAAAAAAAAAAAAAAAAAATCTTTTAATTGTTGTAATTATCTCAAGTCAAACATTTTTCAATTTTAACGGCAAATTACTTAGATTTAAGTAAAAATTTCAATGAATATTTGGGGGAAATCATGTAGTTATAATTTTAAAAATCTGAATATTCTATTATGTTTTTTATTTATAGTATTAAAAGTTATTACATTTATGAAATTTAAAGAGACACTAACCCATTTAATAATTTTAATTCATTCACTGAATAATGAAACTTCAAAGAAAGATTCAAAAATATTTTCCAATTA